>JANJGK010000005.1:67909742-67957242 GCA_039081455.1 Macrobrachium rosenbergii | reverse complement strand
TGCGTTAGGGTAGGACGGATATTTTATGATCAAGTTTGGCATCTATCTGTCGTAATATCTAGGCTTATTTTTTTTTTAAATAAATACTTGGCAAACCAATTCCGACTGCTAAATATAAGTACCGGTTCACCTTTTTTTTCCAATGGGTCGACCACCAACCAAGCAGTAAAGGAGACGGCAAATAAGTCAAAGTGACAGCAACTGGCAAGTGTAGGGAGGTCAAACTCTCCATCGTAATTATTCATCAATCTGTTATATGAAACGTTCAAACGCTAATAATATGCAAATGTCTTTTTCATAATAATGAAAAAAAAAATTCTCCTCTCCTCCTTCACGATGCAAGATTTTCTTGCTTAGTATTTTTATATATCTGAATTGGGTGACAAGTTAAAGCTACTAAACAATTTTTGGTAATTTTAGATAAATAGCTTGTCCCGAGAATAATTCTACGTATATACAGATTTAGTTATTTTTTCCGTTCTTGTTTCAGACGAGAACTCAGAATTTCTCCTTTGCCTTCCGTTCTCTCAAACCAACCCCTCCACCCCAAAAAAGAACGAAGAAAATATTCTGAGATATAATCTCGCCTTGATCTTTTTTTTAACATAATTTCAAAATCTTAATCTCTCTCTCTCTCTCTCTCTCTCTCTCTCTCTCTCTCTCTCTCTCTCTCTCTCTCTCTCATAAACGTAAGGAGGGTTGCAAGAAAGCATCATTCATTCAGCAGAGCGTTGGTATCTGCCAGCAGTTGATCGAATGTCTTCTTGTTCGCGGTCATGATGAAATGAGATCGCTTCGGAATTGAGGCACCTGCTTCGATGCAATGCATTGCATTGATGACTGGAGATTATTAGAACTAAGATATATGCCTCTTGCGTCTCAAAAGGATTATCGTGCTGTCTGTGTGCATAGAATAAGAGAGAGCTGGACAGAGACAGACGAGTCCATCATTGTTCTATAAATTCATTTCTTTGAAGATTTATTTTTCGACCTGTCGCTTTTCTTGGAATGCTTCTCTTCCCGTCCTGAAACAAAAGTTCTAACGATTCAGAATCTATCGTAATCTCTATTTTTATAAGCCGGAGTGCCCTAAACCACGGAGAACTTTCACTTTTTTTCTTACATAATGAAAATTAATATCTTTCTTACCACCTTTTTAGTTTTCTGTAAACGAATTTTCTGTAAAAGAAAACTGTTGTGCCGGTTCTGTCCGTCCGCCCTCAGATCTTAAAAACTACTGAGGCTAGAGGGCTGCAAATTGGTATGTTGATCATCCACTATCCAATCATCAAACATATCAAATTGCAGCCCTCTAACCTCGATAGTTTTTATATTAATTAAGGTTAAAGCGAGCCATAATCGTGCTTCTGGCGACGATATAGGATAGGCCACCACCGGACCATGGTTAAAGTTTCTTGGGTCGCGGCTCATACCGCATTATACCCAGACCACCGAAAAGTAGATCTATTTTCGGTGGCCTTGATTATACGCTGTAGCGGCTGAACAGAAAACTCGATTGCGCCGAAGAAACTTCAGCGCACTTTTTACTTGTTGATTTGTTTTATTCCCAACCTTGATTGCGCCAATTTTAGCAGAGAGCTCAATTTACCGTTCCAGTGAAGGAGCACTTAAAGAGATAAGACACTCAGCGACTTTTTCTGAAGAGAGGAAAAACAAAAACGCAGTATCACACACCTCAAAAATAAAAAAAAAAAACAGAACAAAAATAAATGCTCCCACAGATTAAGCAAGTATTATACATTCACATTTTTGTATCTAAAAGAATTAAGGGGCTGAGATTAATAGAAAAAATTTCACGGCCCGCAAAATGTAAAATAAATCTTGTGTAAATATTGAAATTATCTCTTAGCGACGAGCCATCCAAAAACTCTTTTGTGACTGAAAGTATTTGGATTTTCAACGCAATATCAAAAAACTTTCCCAATGACCCTAAATGACGGTCCTGATTATTTATAAATGATTTAAAGTGGGGGTCCAAAAGACCTTCTTAATGATTTACCATTACAGTCTCAAAAGACCTCCGAACGAATTGGGGTGAAAGTCTCTAAATGACACCCAAATGACTTAGAACAGTTATTCTAGGGGTTAAACGAGTGTTGCTCTAGACCTGAAATACTATGGTGAACTTTGGTTCGTTTGAATGACAGCTAGGCTATAAGAAACCGTTAGAGTCTAGAATTAAGGATAATGTCTGTAGTCAATCATCGTGTTTGATCTACCTCCAAAAGACCCGATAAAACATAACGATGCTGCTCGTTAATTAAGCAAGTATCGACAAATTTCCAAGAGGAGCACGCTGTTACCAACCACTGTAACTACTGATAGAGTGAACTGCTGTAATAGATTGATGCCCTGTCAATGGAATTGTCAATAAAACACCCTACCTAATTTCACCCAACAGACCAGAACAAGACAATCTTATTCAAGTCTCTCTCTTATTATTTTGAATCTAAAATCTGCGCTGACGTCACACACCGAAGCGAGCTGAATTAGCGCCACAAGGGTTTATAGACAGTGCGTATAACTTAAATATATATTCAACTTTGAAGTTCCCTCAAACGATATTTAGGGATACAATATTATGACATTTTTTTCTCAAAATGAACTGTAAATTACGAATATGGAACAATGTAACCCAATAGCCTCTTTTATCACAGTTACTTTTTCCAGTTTTGATTTTCCATTTTATTTCATTTTTCATTTTTTAAACATTTCTTTAGGACAGTAGGATACTAAGAATGTTACCGAACTATGCACAGTGGAAGTGCTACTAATCCTGAATACCGTATGTATATAAATGTGTTGTCACATCACCACGTTTTCTGGCATTGTTAGTACTTCCCGCCTAGCTTTGTACCTGGTGGCAAATATTTTTCGTATTTGTACACAATAAAAGCTGCGGGTGGTCGTTGCACCGATGGCTTGCAAGCGAGACTAAAATAAAGGAATTTATATAGCCAGTATAGGCTAATTTATGAAGGTGTCCTTGGGAATACATCAGTCAGTTACTGAATCAGATATCGAAAGATGCCGGAGAGCCTGCTTGTGTAACCTCTTTTTAATTATTACTATCATTATTATTATTATTATTATTATTATTATTTAGAAGATGAACCCTATTCATGTGGAACAAGCCCACATGGGCCACTGACTTGGAATACAAGCTTCCAAAGAATATGGTGTTCATTTGAAAGAAGTTACAGAAAGAAATATAGAAAGAGATCAGCTGTTAGAAAATATCTTATTTGGCTGGCGAATCTATTCTATGATTTATACTACTGGTGTCTGCACATTCCAGCCCCAAACTCTTTTAATCTGACAGCTTCATTTTTGCTTTCATTCACTTTAGACGATTATACTTTTAAAATGACAATCGACCTCTCTCTCTCTCTCTCTCTCTCTCTCTCTCTCTCTCTCTCTCTCTCTCTCTCTCTCTCGTCTTCTTGCGTAAAAATAGAAAGGTGGAATGATTTCCATTTTTCCGACTTGAAAAATGAAATGAAGAGCGAGTTTCTATTTTTGCTAGATGATGCCACAGGAAAGGAAAGGCAGTTTTTGGAAGGAAAGTTTTCAAATGATTTTGGACGTGAATCCATGCAAAATTATTCAGACTGGTCCATATTTTTTACATTTTCTTTCATAAGCCATGAAGGTAGGTTAACGATGTCAAGGATTCCTTTAAGCTGCCAAGAGTTAATCATCCCTCTCTCTCTCTCTCTCTCTCTCTCTCTCAGGCACACAGCAGGTACGCCGAAGAGTTACTTCCTAACGCTTCAACTCAGCCGTAGAATGAAAAACCTTTCTCTGCTCTGCCCGTTTCCATGAAAGTTTTAATTTGTATTTTACCATTTCGTGTGCTTGTGGTTCCTTATTCTATTCTTTATTTGTCCCTAAGTAAGTTTTATCCTATTGCATACACACTGCCGCTTATCAGTTCCATTTCGTGTCTTATAAATTTCTAAATCGCCACAAGGGGCTGGCTGCTTGCCAAGAATCAGCATCCATTGATCAAAGTTGCATTCGTTTTAAAAATATTTTCACGAAAAATATCGTAAAATTTGAGAGCCGATAAAGTGTCGTGATTCGAAAAGAGCTAATGGAATGACATCATAGCTCTCTCTCTCTCTCTCTCTCTCTCTCTCTCTCTCTCTCTCTCTCTCTCTCTCTCTCTCTCTCTCTCTCTCTCCTGTAATGGTGATTGTATTAGACTCAACTCCGTCCAGCAGGTGCACCGAAGGACATATCTATCAAGTAATGTACTTTGGCACTTTCAACCAACCTGTGAACTTTTTTTAAGGTTCTTGGTGTTTTCCTTTACTCTGTTGCCCTGATCCTTGTATAATTCGCCTGACTTTCTGTATGCTTTAAAGTCCCGAATTTTCGTTAAAAAACTTGCAATGGAGAAACGGAAAACATAATAGCTAATTTCAATATTAACTAAAAGGCAACGAATAAACTGTTATGAAGTAGCTTAGAATACAAAATTATTAAGCTTAGAATATAAAATTATTAAGTTAAAAAGCAATTAGGAACAGATTTATATAATTTTTATTTAATGTAATGCTAGCGTTTCTAATTATTAGCTTTAGAGGTAACGGTAGATCGAAGCATTATATGCATGCGAATGAAGTAAGAAAAGTAGTTAACTAATAGAAGACTGCCTGCGAATGGTCATAGGGCATCATTCACATATAAAATTCCGCTTAAAAGAATGCATCCCTTATTTCATTTATTAACTGTATGGACGGAATCATGAACGGTGCATTTCGTTCACTGTTCTCGTTTCTACCGTTTTAGGGGAATAAATAGGCATCGGATAAGAGAGAGAGAGAGAGAGAGAGAGAGAGAGAGAGAGAGAGAGAGAGAGAGAGAGAGAGAGAGAGAGAGAGTAAAAAATAACGACTACAGTGGATAAAGGAATGAACAGCTGAATTAAATGCAGAGAATAAGTAATAAATACTCACAACTTAAAAGAAAAGCATGCGATAAAAGTATTTCTGTAGCTACTAATATAAACACGTGACTTATCTGCGTGACATAATTCCCACTCCCTTAGCTTTTCATGGTTTCAAATAAAAATGCTAAGAAAAAATAACAAAAGTTAAACATATCCTACTGAGGAACTTGAAACTTCAGTTTGACCGTAAGTAGAGAAAATTTTAAATCACTGGTGCCAGCGTCCCACAGGGAGTTATGTAAAGTGGCTACAAGCTTATAATTAACAAGGCGACCTAAAATTCAGTAAAAGGAAATTAATCACTTCAGAGCATTCAGATTTTTAAAATATATTTTATAGATTTTATAGGTGAGAAATTAGAAATGTATTTGAAAGTAGAGTGTGTCACACATTCAAAAATAAATGAAACTTCCTTTTAGTCGAATAAAAAGTCAGTGTGTCTACATTTTTACTGGAAATATAAATAAAAACTATATTTTACTGCCAGTGAGCAAGGCTATCCAGAAATTGGGTTCACGACTTATTATCCAACTCAAGTCATTTGGAAAATATCTTTATGGCTTACGTTGGAATCTCTCTGTCTCTCCCTCCCTCCAAAGCTTACGAAGAATGTAATTGAATGTCAACATCAAGACCTGATACTTAACCGACTTTAGAGAAACCTCATATATTGGAAGTTTTCTTTTTGCTGAGAGGAATATTCTTATATCCTAAAATAAGTGAAAGGTTCGCTATTTTGGAATTAATGCATAATATACCGAATATTTGCTCTTCTATTGATTTTCCACAGAACTAGTAATTATAAAGTTCGTAAGCTGATATATGTTTTGTATAGAATTTTCGTTTAACTTCGGTTCTATTTATTTACCGTTGTGTTTTGAAAATAATGCCATGTGCAAGTTTAGTATTTTGTTCGTCTATCTGCTTATGACAGGTTAGACAAATAGCTTCATCGGAATAATCATAAGCTTTCTGAGTCTCTGCACAAATTTATATAAGAAATTCCTTATCGAACGAAACTGAAGATAAATCTATGTTATTCGTGCTTTCCTTATCCCTCCCAGCTTTTTTTTTTCTTTTTTTGCCCATGATAGGTTAACAAAAAATGTGTAAGTAAAGGTGTATCATTGTTGTACTCTTTCTATAACAGATAATACTGAAAGCAGTTATATCCTTCGTATGGTTAAGTGCCTTCCTAAACTTAGATCAGCATTAGTAAAGCAGCGATAGCGAATTCATTCTTCGATATAGTTCAATGTGATTCTAAACACGTGTGAATATCACATTAAGTCCGTTTTTTCACGTGTGTAAAGATATAAAACGTATATAACTTTTTTTATTCTTATGTCCATATAATGAAATCCAGTCTAATAATAAATGCGCGATGACATTTGGTTTTCCCTGTTCGTACTTTTGAAATGAAGACATTTTACCCGATTTGTCATTCACATAACTGGTCACTGGATAGTATAATACATAATCTGAAATTGCGTTGAAGATTTAACGTATAATTTCAATGTAAAATGTTCCGCTTGCCAGGTATTTTTCCCTAAATCATTATATGCCGCGGAAATGTTATGAAAACATTTCAAGCTTCTCTATTTAATGAAATAATTGAAAAAAAGTACAACAGAAACTGGCGTTCGTCAATGGTGCCTGGCATTGTTACATCTCTATGGCCACTGTTCTTTTATTTCATGTTCGTGTTGTATATTCTAGTTTATATTATCAATTTATGATTTTGCGGTCGAAGCCTCGCTATATGCGACAGATGTGTTGCTTCTATTGTTCTCCTGATGTTTAGCGACTAAAAGTATTAATAGCGTGTGGAAAGCTAAAATAAATTCATTATTTTTTATGGTATGCAAATATAACTTTAATATCTTATTTACCTGGATACCCAATACCTTAGGTATATTTTGAATGGTTTCTTTATTTAACATAGTTTTTCAACATCAAATTTACTTTGGTAGAGAATAACGTTCACTCTCTGTGGTCTGCTTTCAGAGGCTGCCCTCTACCAGCTTAACCCTCTTAAAACAACATATATATTTACTTGCAGGACATAAGATACCGCACCTACACCAACCAGGCTTTATCTTGCATATAAGCTCACTGTATTTGCATATGAAGGCTAATCTTGCTCTTCCATCACGGCAGATATTGAGGGCTCAAGTTCCCAAACCCTGTGAGAACTCACACCCTCTCTGCCACAGAGTTCTTCATGCATATTCAAGAAGCTACCTATTATATCAGGTTTCAGAACTTGCCTCGTTACTTTTCTATTCTCTACTTTGCAAAGTTTCCGCAACCTTTCCTTGGTTTTGCTGTTTCCTGACTTATTTCACCTTCATTCTACGCCACTATCGCATTGACTCTTCATTTACTGCTTCCTCGTTGGGCGAGCGGGTTCTGTTCTCAGCTACCACTCTGTTGGCCGCGGGTTCGAATCTCCGATCGGCCAATGAAGAATAGGAGGAATTTATTTCTGGTGATAGAAATTCATTTCTCACTATAATGTGGTTCGGATTCCACAATAAGTTGTAGGTCCCGTTGCTAGGTAACCAATTGGTTCTTAGCCACGTAAAATAAATCTAATCCTTCTGGCCAGCCCTCTCTAGGAGAGCTGTTAATCAGCTCAGTGGTCTGGTTAAGCTAAGATATACTTAAACTTTGCCTTAATTACTCATCACAGCTGTACCTGATCACGTTTGTTTTTTGTTTACACTTCTACAGGCTGGACTTTTTTCGTTATTTTTTTTTATTCTATTCCTAATATGGGAAAAATATTACTTCATGTAAAAACGGCGTTTGTTCTAACTGACAAATAACAAAGGAAAAAATGGAAAATATCAAATACATTTTGGATGTATTCCTATAAAATTTTGAACATACCTAACTCTAAGACTGGTCACAACTCATTTGGCACAGGAATTATGCAACTAATTTGCTAGCTATTCTACTCTATCTTAGTATGTATTCAAATGTATTCTTAAAAGGCATTTATGTACATGCCAATATTCATAAGGATACAGAAAACAAAAACAGACTTTACTATTCAGTGAGTTATTGTTATTTTCTTTTAGAAGGTAGTTACTTCATATTAAGCCTAAAATTATATAAAGAAAGAACAAAATAAAAAAGGAAGCTCGTCGGCATCCTTCGGACGCGCTCTTTCTCGTAATGGTCATGTCCTTTACTCCTTAGGGAAGTCCATCCTTCAAGCCACCTCCGTTTCCTTATCTGACATTACACTCTTTCTATTTGTTCTTCTCGTGTTCATCCTTCTTTCCTCATCTTTTTGTCCTTACACTCCTTACATGTAATTTATTCCATGCCATTTCTTCTCTCTCTCTCTCTCTCTCTCTCTCTCTCTCTCTCTCTCTCTCTCTCTCTCTCTCTCTCTCTCTCTCTCTCATATTTTATCTATATTATTTCTTACACTTATTTCCCTCCTCCTTCCCTTCTTACTGTTTTCTCTTTCATAGTAATGAAGTGAGTTCTCGACTGTATAATCATGAGAATTATTAATTTTACTATTTGAATAAAGCACACTAAATATATTTCTTCAGGCCACTGAAATCCTGTGTTGCGGACTATTATTATTAGACATCTAGCTGGAGACCCGAGAAACATTACTAGCTTAAGGTTTGTCTACCTGTCAGTGGCTCATGTGTTAAACAGCGATAACACCAACTTTTTGAACTGAAACCTACTCGATGGTCGGTCTAAAACTAATCTGTCGACGAAATAAATGAAACCGAGAGGTAAAAAGATTTAGAGTATTTGGTATGGAATATATCAGACAGTAATGAAATCCTAAATTTTGAGTGAAAGATTTATATATTGCAGCTTTATGCACAATTAAAAATTATTTCCCTTTGGATGCGTAATTTCATTATAAAGTCATGAATTCAAAGTCTGTTCCTTTTTGTCAAATTTACTGCATTCTTGGATAATCTATATATATATATATATATATATATATATATATATATATATATATATATATATATATATACTGTATATATATATATATATATATATATATATATATATATATATATATATATATATATATATATATATATATATATATATATATATATATATATATATATATATATATAACTGAATCACGAAAATATGGAACGTGATGAATATATAGATAAAGATAACTTTATATGTGTGTATGTATGCATGTACAGTATTTATAGCTCTGACTTAGATAGAGATAAAGCCAATTTAATTTTAGATTACATACAGAAAACGGAATTAATAAATCACAATGGTTTTACTTCCCGAGGGTACAAGAATATTAATTCCTGTGTATTCTCTCTAGTCTGACGCAAGGTTACAAAATGGAATTCGTAATTTCTTGTCCTTCATTTGCAGTTATTTTTTCTTACTTAAGTTTTTAATACTCAAGAAGCGAGAGAGTGCCTTTAATATGAAGACTGGGTGCATCGTGCCCAAGAGGATTTGATGATCAGCTGATGATAATTCTTTTAGGGTGAATGAAGCGGCTACTGTTGAGAAGTCTTCTGTTCTGTGATTCTTCCACAATTAAACAGTTGAAGTAGGAATATAGCAATAACCATTGTTGGTGATTTTACTCTGTACGAACCCCTGGGAGATGAAATGGCAAATTTAGAGGACAAAATTTATCAATTATGATTACTAAATAAATGGGCTGCCTATTAGTTCACAACGTCTTGACAGTAGACCAGGAAGGAACTTATCTCAATTCTCCATCGTCTGTTGACTCACTGGACCTTCGTGTCTTTCAGCAATGAAATAAACAACAGGTCAGCTTCTTTCACTCAGCCACAAAAGTTCAATTTCATTCCTCTCCTCGAATACTTAGGCCTTCAATTAATTTATCATTATGCGTGTCTTTCTTCCATTACCAGGAATCCCTCCTGCCTCCTTGAAATATGGAATGGAATGGAATGGAATATAGAATTTAGGCCAAAGGTCAAGCACTGGGACCTACGAGGTCATTCAGCGCTGAAACGGAAATTGAGACTTGAAAGGTGTAACAGGAGGAAACCTCACAGTTGCACTATGAAACAATTGTTAAGAGATGGAAGAAAGAATATAAATGGAGGTACAATAAAAGGAATGAAAGGGATTGCAGCTAGGGGCCGAAGGGACGCTACAAAGAACCTTAAGTAATGTCTACAGCACACCGCTTGATGTGCACTGACGGTACTAACCCCCTACAGGGCTTCGAAATATCGTTGTGATTCCCAGCAAAACCCCTTGACTTCATCTCACCCCGGGCTCAACTATCGAGCGCTCTCCGTTATTTCTCTTCCCTAGATCTACATATGAATGATGGCGTCTGGTATAAGCTTTACAGAGTGGCGAGGACGGCAAAGAAACAGAACAGGAGAGGTGTTAGGATGGAGAAGCAATATCGCCATGAGCTCTCCTGAAATCCGGCCTATACCAAAGGGATTTACGGCAATGTCTCAAGCTTATCTTTATTTCCACTGCTTTCCATTTATCTCTTTTAACCTCTTTCACCCATATTCAACATTTTACCGCATGCATTTGGATTTTACGCTTTCTGTACGCAGAATTTTATCTGTATCGAGATGCAATTATTTTTGATGAACTGAAAGCTTGATTGTTATATACTTTATGTAACTACGTTTTACTATTATTGGTATTATTATATAAAAGATCGTTCAGTGTTAATGTCGGTGCATTTAAAAGGACATGCTTTTTACTTTAGATAAGTACTATGTCAATCTTTTTTTGTGGGGGGTTGGGGGCGGGGGGGGGACGGATTTGCGGTGGCCGGGCAAACATTTGTATCTAGTTATGACATGATATATCATCAGAGGATGGAAAAGCCATTTTCTGGGTTGAGGTGGTGTGCTCCTATGCATTTATGAACACCCGATTTAAGTCAGAAAAGTCGTTGGGCTCTAAGGCCAAGTGGAGGAAAAACGGGAAACTATTTATTTAGATGCATTTCGTCATCCGGTTTAGCAACAAAGGGAAACAAATACTTCCGCATGTGGGATATTTATTAATCTGCATATTCTAGGCTGACGTCTTCAAAATAACTGCCAAATTATTAATATTCGCTTTGAATTTTCCGCTGTTGGATAAAAGTCTGCTTCTACAATGGGTTAACACTGCAGCGATTTCTTTTAACAACTGTTGCAAGTTTAAATTTCATAATCGTACAGTTAACAGCAATCTGTAGCAGTTAACACCGACATGCCAATGAAGGCACTAGACTTGAAACCAGTTGTTAATTCCAGCATCTGAGAAAGATTTAGGCCATCTTCGTATTACTGGCACACTAACTTCTCATTCCTCTCTATATTTTACAGGTTCTTACGTTAAATGAGTTCGAATTTTAAAAGTAAGTTATCTAGTAATTTGTTATGAAATGATGTAAATTTCTATTTTGTCTGCTTCAAGAGGGAACGTGAATTGCTTTAAATTAGACTTCATAAAAACGCTTGAATCTGACGTTCAGCACATGAGTGTGTTCGCATCTGGAAACACTTGAACAGGTAAATGCTGAAGACGCCTAACATCCCTCTTGACAATTCCATGCTTGAGACACCGTGGGTGAATGATCATCCCAGAGGACTTTTCCAGGTTTGAGAAAATGTGGTTGGGCGCCGTTCACACACCTGATATCCCTTCGGCCCGTTTTAGGTTAAAAACGCCCAAGAGGTTGAGTCAAGACAACTTTTGTTTTTAAACGATCGTTCATATCAGTGAACTTCAATACGACTGAAGTTATTACAGTTAAGTGAATCCTGACTTAGTTCTTAAATTGTGTGATTGACATCGTGATTTTATGTTGATCATACCTGTATTTTTATTAATATTGGGTCTACCACTGAAATACCTTACTGACTTCCTAATAACCATTCATCTAGGTATTTTGTGCATGCACTTCCCTATAAATATTTTATTATAACACATATTTAACAAAATTAAGCATTGCCATTCTTTTTATTTTAGTTAAAATTTCTGTAGATAACCCAGTTAAAAGACTGAAGAGAATATCTCTAATTAACTGAAAATTAATATAAACAGTTGTAAACACCAAATAAAGCATCTCTCTCCTCTCTCTCTCTCTCTCTCTCTCTCTCTCTCTCTCTCTCTCTCTCTCTCTCTCTCTCTCTCTCTCTATATATATATATATATATATATATATATATATATATATATATATGTATATATACAGTATATATACTCTCTCTCTCTCTCTCTTCTCTCTCTCTCTCTCTCTCTCTCTCTCTCTCTCCTCTCTCTATATATATATATATATATATATATATATATATATAAATATATATATATATATATATATATATATATATATATATATATATATATATATATCTTCCTTCATTTCTATCCCGAAAACTTTTCCTCATCACTCATCTCTTCAGCTTTCACTCCCATCCCATGGTGACCAGTACTGGAGAAAATAAGGGAACATTTGAGAATGTTTTCAATTAAGATAACACCAAATTGACAAGGGACATGGGAACCTGGCTCTCGAGATAAGAACCCAAGAGGCTTTGTGAGAGTTAGTAGACAAAGTGAACCCTAAATTGAGAACAACATTCCCTCTGACCTATGTGTTTAGCGGGTCCTCAGAGTACTTCCATTTTGTTTTTATTGCTAAAGTCCGGAAATATCTTCCCTGTTTGCTAAAGGAGAATTGATGCCTTCATTGCGCAAGGCTCCTTGCTAGTCTTCTAGCTAATTTTTTCTCGCTCTCTTTTGCGTATTCGATAACTTTATATATATATATATATATATATATATATATATATATATATATATATATATATATATATATATATATATATTATATATATACATACACATTGCCCAGGAAGACTCTGAAGGGCTCAGAAAGATGTTTCTGCACCTCCTTGTACTGACTGTCCCTTTTATCCATACATTACTGTGCTGATTCTGATCGTCCCTTTTATCCATACACTACTGTGCCTGATTGTCCCATTTATCCAGGTATTTCTGTGGTGACTGTCCCATTTATCCAGGAATTACTGTGGTGACTGTCCATTGTGACTAGGTATGACTGTGCTGACTGTCCCATTATCCAGGTACCTCTACACAGTGTCACTTTTATCCAGGTATTACTGTGCTGACTGTCCCATTTACCCAGGTATTACTGTGCTGACTGTCCCATTTATCCAGGTATTACTGTGGTGACTGTCCCCTGTTATCCAGAAATTACTGTACTAACTGTCCCTTTTATGCAAATATTACTGTACTGACTTTCCCAGTTATCCAGATACTACTGTGGTGACTGTCCATTTTGTCCAGGTATGACTGTACTGACTGTCACTTTTATCCAGGTATTAATGTGGTGACTGTCCCATTTATCCAGGGTATTACTGCACTTTCTCTCCCTTTTATCCCAGAATTATGTGCTGACTGCCCCTTTTATCCAGGTATTGCTGTGGTGACTGTCCCTTTTATCAGGTATTACTGTGGTAACTGTTCATTTTATCCAGGTGTTACTGTGGCGACGGTCTAAACTTTGATACAGAGCTATTAATCACAGGAAAGAAAAGCATTTTCAATAATATATTTCTATGATATCGAGTACATAAAATAAGGTATGATAAACCCTTGGAGTTTATTTACACATGAAATAAGTTACAACAAACCCGTAGAGTTTATTTAATACATAAGTTACACAGGGAAGGCGGATGAGGAGGATGGGAAGGGGAGGGGGGGGTACGGGATTGAAACCTACCCTATTATCTAAGTTGGGTCAAATGATGGCCACGTGCCAAATTTTGTCCAGATCGGCCAAAGGGTTACAACATAAGTTACAAATGGAAGGGGGAAGGGGAATGGAGAAGCGGAAGGGGAAGCGGGTACGGTTTGAAACCTACCATGTTATCTCAGTTGGGTCAAATGATGGCCAAGTGCCCAATTTTGTCCATATCAGTTGAGCTGTTACCAAAGAAGTTACAAAGGGAAGCGGGAAGGGGGATGGGAAAGGGGACGGGGAAGGGGAAGGGGGTGCGGGTTTGAAACCTACCCTATTGTCTAAACTGGGTCAAATGATGGGCAAGTGCCCAATTTTGTCTACATCGGTCAAGCGGTTCGTATTTCTACAGGAATATAAAATTTAAGCCAGAGGCGCTGGGACCTATGAGGTCATTCAGCTCTGAAAGGAAAACTGAGAGTAAAGGAGGTCTGAAAGATGCAACAGGAGGAAAACCTCGCAGTTACACCATGGAAAAAAATCGTTAGGAGACGGTGGAAAGTAAGATGGAAGAAAGAAAATATGAACGGAGGTACAGTACAAGGAATGAAAGAGGTTGCAGCTAGGGGCCGAAGGGATGCTACCAAAGAACCTTAAGTAATGCCTACAGTGCATCGCGTGAGGTGCACTGATGGCACTTCCCCCCTACGGACGGATTTCTATACCGCACAAACATATGGACAAACATACAAACAAATATACAAACAAACATACAAACATTCAATTTATATATGATACATATAATTATACATAAGTATATATACATAATTATAAATATATATTTATGTATATATACATATATATAATTATATATATTTTATATATAAACTGAATGTTTGTATGCTTGTATATTTGTTTGTATGTTTGTCCCTATGTTTGTGCGCTACAGAAATCAGTCCCGTATTCCACACTCATGGACAGCCCCAATATGGTCCTGTAGCTGCAACAACAACTATCACTGGCATTTAATTGACACAATGATCACTGCTATCAACAGACAATCAGCTCTTGCTTATCATCACCACCATCTCAGTCTTTAACCTCATATAAATATGACCTATAACCCAAACTGTATTTTATATATTTTATGATGGTAAAATCGTTAAAATCCTATATCTCAATTTAGTTATTCATCGTGTCTTAGTTTTTTTTTTATATATTTATAGAACTGCAAAGAAAATACTCCGGAATGAGCCCGTAACCCTGAGGGAGTGCACCCTAATAAGTAAAGAACAGCTCCTTCTCAATCTGTATCCCTCAGGGAAGGGAATTATCAGAGAAATGAAATACGATTTGACTAAAAGAGGGTCTACGTCGTAAAAAAATATTAAAAATTATATCCTTCTCCTCCTCCTGCTTTGGAGAGAATTTTCAAGACTTCTTTTGAATAATTATAGAATGTCCCTTTTGAAAGAAACTACTAGCGATAAAATTGAACGGAAGCTTAAAAACGATATATAAAAAATAAAAATAAACTAAAGCAAAAAGTCATAATATGTTTCTTCACCTTGTCTGGGTTTAAAATATCAAACAAGAATGAAACGACTTAGTAAATTTCCCAGTGAACGGTTCCTCTCTTACCTGGAAATTCTGTTTTCAATTCTGTTTTCATAAAACTTTCCCCTTGACATTTATTGGTGGAGAAAATACGAAGAGAAAGTTGACCAATGCACAGAAAATCACATATTGCTTTGCAATTCTCGTGTCGACTCTTCTGACCGCATTCCCATTTACGGTCAGTAAAGTTCTTCGTTGGGGGAGTGGGTTGCGTTCTCAGCTAGCACTCTGCTGGCCGCGAGTTCGAATCTCCCGACCGGCCAATGAAGAATAAGAGGAATTTATTTCTGGTGATAGAAAGTCATTTCTCGTTATATTGTGGTTTGGATTCCACAATAAGCAGTAGGTCCCGTTGCTAGGTAACCAATTGGTTCTTAGCCACGTAAAATAAGTCTAATCCTTCGGGCCAGCCCTCTCTGGGAGAGCTGTTAATCAGCTCAGTGGTCTGGTTAAACTAAGGTATACTTAATTTTTATGGTCGGTGAGTCGGTCTAGAGACTCAGCATTTCGTCTCGTGTAATCGAAGATGATTCGTTATGCTCAAGAATAAAACAGCTAATCAAGCAGCTTTACGTTCTTAAGAATGGATGATTAAAAATTTGTGAACAAACGAAATTGGGAAATATTAAGAACAAAGCCAATAAAAATACAATGGATAACATATTTTTACATTTTACGTGAATTTTATTCTGATTCTCTTACCGTCACTGAAAGAAGTCATGCCATCCTTCTGATCATTTCACAGTATTTATATAGATTTAGTTTTATAGTCAAGTCCTTGGCCGTCTAGTCTAAATAAAATGAATCACAGCCCATATATGGAATTCCATAATCCATGTTACTATTCGGTTGTGGGTACTTTTTTGAAGCATGCTTATCACCATGTTGCTTTACGCAAAAAATTACATATATAATGAATACTTTTTAAACTTAAAAGCCAAAACTCCAAAGAACACTGGTCTGTACACACTCTGGCTGGGCAGATTCCAAATACCAAAATAGACTTGTGTTAATCCTATTTTCATATTAGCTTAAAGAATGTATTTAATAGCAAGATGTGGTTTGTATAGTGTGTTCAGTTAAACTTGAAGACATTTAAGTATACCACAATCACCTACTTCCCAATATTTCATATGCTTCGTAATAGTAACCTCTTAATCGAATCTACTTAGTGTTTTTTTTTTTTATTATCTGCCACTGAAAATACAGACCTGTGAACGTGTCTTATTATCTGTTGCACAAATGCATTTTCTAAATTTATTTTCTAGGAGGAGGTATAGATTTTGAATAAATCGCATTAGGTTCCCTGTCTCCAGCTTTCCTCGTTCAGTGGAAACGATACGTGTCCTTTTATACCAGTGAAATCTAACGCTAACATACACAAAGAAATAATACATTTTCGTATCCTTCCGTCAATTGCAATAAACACGATAGCACTGCTTCAATTTTTATTTTCATCATGGTTTCCTTTTTCAAAAATACCTGATGCGTTTTACTTTTACAAAGTAATATACCTCGAGGTATGCGTTCGTATTTAAAATTCATATACCTTACTTTCACATTTCCATAAAACGTTATATATTCATGCTAAAATTACGCTCTGGTCAGCAATACAATATAACTTACATTTCTGGTGATTTTTTTAACGCCTCAAAATTTTATACGTCGAATTTTAGAAGCATTTAAGTCTTCAATTTCCAGATATCTTTATTTTATTGTATTTCACCAAAACCATCTCTTACAAGGCTTCTGCACTGGAAAGACAAATCATAGAAAAATGACAACAAAAGAATGAAACTAAAACTCAGGTCCGATGGAAATAGAAAGAAAAGAGAGAGAGAGAGAGAGAGAGAGAGAGAGAGAGAGAGAGAGAGAGAGAGAGAGAGAGAGAGAGAGAGAGAGAGAGACGAGACGCCAACTGAAAACGAATTCATAAAAGTAGGAATTTTCCCAGTGTCAAGAGGAAACTTATATGAAATGTACAGACAAATGAAAAATTAGGAACCATTATTAAAAGATACCAATAGAAAACTAGTGTAGAAGTAGTTTACTTAATAAGAAATGTAATCAATTTCCACATCCAAGTGAAAATTTACCTTGACGACACACACCCCGGTGAAGTCCCCCCCCCCCCCCCCCCCAAAAAAAAAAAAAAACTGTAATGCAACACCGCCCTCCCCCACCTCGTTGACAGGCAGTGCCGTCACTGTACCTCACATGGAGCACTGTAGGCATTACTGAAGTTTGTTAGCAACGTTCCCTCGGCACCCACTTTCTAGTTTTACCGCCATTCGTTTATTTTTTTATTTTTTCCTCTCTAACTCCCTCTTTACAGTCTCAAGCACAGAATGGCTGAAAGTACCCAAGGTCTTGATTTTATAGCCTATTTTTCATAAATTAAACCAAATTATGAGAGAAGCCCCTCGAGGATTTGAAATATTACAAAGGAATTTTTTTCTTGTAGCACGTTCATATTACAAAATATAATAATAATAATAATAATAATAATAATAATAATAATAATAATAATAATAATAATAAAATAAAATAATACAATGCTGACATTACAACTAGTGCGGCCGAGATGACCAATATTAATAATAGTTGTACCTCTCCCAATTATATGAAGGAAATAGAACTAGCAGCAGCAGAAAAAAGAGCAAATAAAAGTAACTCGAGAACTACTGTGAATGACGATGCCATGCTGAATATGTATCTGGAGCTTCAAACACCGGTCTCGAATATTAAAGCAGCATATGTCATCTTGCTTCAAGTAAACCATTTCTTTGAACAAAAATATTAATGTAAAAATCTAATTCACGATAGGTAAAGTCACAAAGTGTCACCACCAAGGGTTCTGAGCGTGCTGTTCTGATCTCGATCAGATCAAAATATTGTTGAAATAGTATGTCTCTGGTGAATGCTAAAGTGACATCAGTTCTACATATGAATTGAAAGGAAATGCTTACAACTGAATTTTTCATTTGCATTTCCAACCAGAACACACAGTCACCAAAATCTAAACAATGCCTGGGAATGATTAATTAGCTTTTAAATCTTTCATTTGGATTTTGTTAGATACACATTCGCGGGAAACTGCCTGCTGGCAGCAGGGTTCGATCTGGTATGAACTGGCAGTTTAGGCATTTAAAGTTAATGGTGAATTTTCAGAAAGGCTTTCTAAACTCTTTGCTGTTGATTAGACATAATTGTAAATCACATCAATGTAAATATTAGCTTTAAATTTCTGATGAAAAAGGAAAGGCAACATCATACCTTACAAGATGGAATGCAAATCTTATAAACCATTTACCAGGCATGGTAAAACTCTCTCTCTCTCTCTCTCTCTCTCTCTCTCTCTCTCTCTCTCTCTCTCTCTCTCTCTCTCTCTCTCTCTCTCACAAACACAAGCACACGCACACAAAATACATGTGTCAGTGATTACAGGTTTATGTAAAGGTGTAATTAAGTATGCAAAGTATATACAGTGCACATTGTTTAATATATGTAAACATTTAAATATCTTTCCTTTTAATTAATGGTTTGTTTAAATTAGTAATTTTTCCTTATATCTGTCTAATATATATATATATATATATGTATATATATTATATATATATATATACATACATACATACGTAATAAATAATATATACATACACATATACCCACACCCACACACAAACACACACATATATATACAGTATATATATATATATATATATATATATATATATATAATATATATATATATATATATATATATATATATATATTATATACAGAATATATATATATATATATATATATATATATATATATATATATATATATATATATATATATATATATATATATCACAGTGGTTAGTTATGTTGTACTGTGCACCGATGCAAGGTAGTTTCATATTTAGGATATATCATCTACATTTTTTCAAAGATTGAGCTGCCAGTTTCTAAGTTACTTCAAGAAATACTGAAGTACTCTCTTTAATCCTCTGCTGTTGACGGTATGGCGGTGAATATGATGAAGCCAAGATTCAATGCTATAATCTTTCAATCCAGCGCCTAACTGCACTGCGGATGATAACTTGTAGATAAAAACTTGTCATTCACAGTTTTTAAGATTTCTAAATATCATCTTCTTAAATCACTAGGTAACTGTAGTGACCCATATCTTACTGACAATGCTTGTCATGAAAAGTTCAGTATTTTTACCAACAGGGCCACGGGCTATATCAGTTCTTATTTTTATTGAGAAGAGTCGAATTCTCTCTCTGTAAAAGATACACTAATGTTTTGATGTAAAGTCCATTGACTTTTGCTCTTCTTTGATCAGCATATCTAACCTGGAGAATTCTAACTTTTGAGATACTTTTCGTAAATGTTCTGCCAATGCAGTCTCATTCCAAACAAATTTTCATTGATTTGAAAACTGGTTGAGGATTTGGACTAAATTTCCCTGTGATTTTATTTCCTCCATACAGAGTAAGCATGAGTTCTTTTATTCCCTTGAGGAACAAAAGTGATGACCAAACTGACGCCAGGCTCTCTTTATTTTTCTCCAAAATGTTTTGCTCTGATATTTTTATGAATATGATTCATTTTGTTCAATAAGGCATCCGTGGCACTTAGTCAGTGCAGTTCTTATAGCTCAGAGCACTTACAGTTCTGGTAACCACTAGGGATGACTTGATGGTTGAAGTGTATTCCAGCTTGTCAAGGGTTCTTTTGAGCAAGTCTATGGTGTTCATCCAGCTTTGGAGCTCTTCTGCCTCACCTTTTATTTTCCAGGTTCTTTGAATTTTGGCCAGTCTGCTTTTCCAGGCATCATCAAGAAAGATGATCTAAGCCCAGGTGAGCTATTATTACCTTTCATCGTAACGACGCATGATCACTTATATGCCAGTCACCTATGTTCTTTAGTGAAAATCAATGAAGCAGTTACAACTCGCTAATAAGAGGTCAATACCCGACTGGGTATGTGCTTATGTATGTGCAGTGAACGGGTTTATATGTATCTAGAAACCAGTGTCTTAATGTTCAATTCGTGATGACATGAGATTTCTCTTAGATTTGCTAAAACATCGCCACCTAATGGATATCTGCAGTTCATATCTACAAGTAATAGACTACACCATCATTGAAGTGTTAAGTAAAGGGAACGAATTATATTTTTGTAAGGTCAGCCTGCACTGCTGCTTCTGCTGCTTGCATTGGAGTACATTGATTCAACTGTTCTATTTGACCATCATGGTGAATTTATACTGTACTTAACCAGTACTCCTTCCTATAAAAGTCAAGTATACCTTAGTTTAACCAGACCACTGAGCTGATTAACAGCTCTCCTAGGGTTGGTCCGAAGGATTAGATTTATTTTACGTGACTAAGAACCAATTGGTTACCTAGCAACGGGACGTACAGCTTATTGTGGAATCCGAACCACATTATAGCGAGAAATGAACTTCTATCACCAGAAATAAATTCCTCTAATTCTTCATTGGCCGGTCGGAGAATCGAACGCTGGGCCAGCAGAGTGCTAGCTGAGAACGGTACCCACCCGTCCAATGAGGAACTGCTCCTTCCTGTAAACTACACTCCTTTAGGCATAGGGTACTGGTATCTACCATATTTCATACAATTCAATCCTCTATGTACACAGAAATCACATTTCATATGGCGTGTGTGTGTGGATTCGTATTATCCGTTGTTTACTCTACTTGTGCATATATATAATTATTGAAACTGCCAACGTTGTTTATATTATATTTCTTATTGATCTTACCTGTTCAAAATGGGCAAGTGAAATCAACGACAAAGTAAGGAAAATGTATTACTCCCAAACACCCGTAAGCATTATGGCGAATGTACAAATAAAACAAATATGTCAATAAATTAAACACTACATAACGTTTGTAGATTCAGCCATACAAAGCTACCCGGGACCAGCATTTAAATTTTAACATTATGTTTACTAATAAAGTACTAAGTGTGATACCCTAAACCATTCTCTCTTATTCAGTAATACAATAATCTCTCTCTCTCTCTCTCTCTCTCTCTCTCTCTCTCTCTCTCTCTCTCTCTCTCTCTCTCTCTCTCTCTCTCTCTCTCTCTATATATATATATATATATATATATATATATATATATATATATATATATATATACACACACACATACACACAACCCAAATGTTCACTCCGAGTGAAATTCTACTCGTTTTTAATTGGACCATGCTATTTGCAGTGGCCCCTTGGCAATTAGCTCTTTCCATTCAATACTGCATTACGACGATAGCTAAACTTCATATGAGACAGAAACAGAGCAAGACATTAAAACACCGACTTTTGGTGACTCAAGACAGTAAAACTTTCCGCTGAGGTGAAATAATGTTTTTAAAAACAACAATTATGACGTCATTCTAATCCTTAACCTCTATTCATAATAGGTTCATTTGTTTTCTTTTCATTTTAAAGCGAAAAAGTACAGATGTACGAATCTGTAAAAGGACTTTAAGTTTTCAACAGTAATGTATCTCACAATTAGTGTGACTTGGATTTCTTTTGAAATACTACAAGGGCAAAATATTTCTTCCTTCTACATTTTTTTGAGATCAGAGTTATCGACGCAATATAAAAAAAAATACAAAGGAAATAAAAAAAAATACATTAAAAGCATTTGAATGCAAAGTATATATTCGAAAGTATGAAAAAGCTTGTTCTTTAATAATAATTCAAAAGTCGCGTTCGGCGCTTTGGCGAAAAGGCGACGCCATGAAATATGCATGAAAACAGTCAAGCTTCAGGAAGGGTTGTGGTTGGTGTTCAAGACGTAACAAGGATAGAAAGAATGCTGTGAGGAAAAGGCGCAAAGAATTCAGAACGGAGGTCCGGATATTTCCTTTACTAACGTGTTTGCTAAAACGAAAAAGAACAAAAAAGAACAAAAACAAAAAAAACTGAAGATTGGGTGGAAGGTCTCACTAAAGATACAGTAAGAAAGTAAGATTAAAAAAAAAAAGGTTTTGAACTTTTATTCTGAGATGAGAGATGCACGAAAGACGTGGAAGACATTCGGTAATTAATATGCAATAAACAAACTATTACATACAGAAAGCTCGTTTATACATTTTGTTACAGGTCTTGTTATTATCTCTGGGTTTTAGTTTTCTTTAGCATCTGACGGTTTGAGAGAAATGAAAAAAAAAAAAAATGTTATCGGCATATCGTGTCTGGCGTTCCACAAGGTAGTGTCCGTGATCCGATGTTATTTTTGGTGTATACAAATGATATGGTTGTTGTCCTGGGGAAAAAAACAACAGTTCAATATGCCGATGATGCAACACTTGTGGGTGTGGTAAAGCCTCCGCTCATGAAAAATGAAGCTGCCCGTAGTCTCAATTATGATATGGAGCGAATTAATGGATGGTGTCGCACCTGGGTTCTGTGACTGTACTGCAGTTACACGAAAACACTATTCATCAATAAATCTCGTAATGATTTTCCACCCCATCCTGCCCTTCAAGTGGATGGGATTCTGCTAAATAAGTCTGAAGCTTTGATTATACTTGGTGTAATTTTTTACTCACATCTTACATTTGGCAAAACATCTAATGACAGTGTCAGCAAATGCCGCACGAAAGTTATGTATTATACACAAGTCCTCATATAGTAACAGCAATGATAAAATCAACTTAACCTGTTTTAGGCCAATTGTCTTTCCTTTACTAGAATACTACTCTCCAATTGACAGCTGAGTTGGGAAGTTGGGGATAACACGCTGGTGTGGCAGTTATCCTGCCCAGGTAAAGGCTTAGGCACAGTGGGACTTAGGTTCCAACATCTTTTGTGACTTGTGTGGCTTAGCCGGCAGCGGCCTTGTCTTGCAATTGAAAGACATGGTTTCGATCCTGATGTGAATCAGAAACTTATTTCTGCTTCACACGTGCATGTATGTTGATTATGTCTATCATATTCACTCAGAAGAGATAATTTGGATGAAATTCTGTCAACTGGGTCACTGCTGAGTCGGGGAGTTGGGGAAAATACGTTGGTATGCAAGGCAGTTTGCCCGCACAGGTAAAGCTCTAGGTACAGTTCCAACTTCTTCATATATATATATATATATATATATATATATATATATCTATATATATATATATATATATATATATATATATATATATATATACACATACATACATATATATATATATATATATATATATATATATATATATATATATATATATATTATATATATATATATATATATATATATATATATATATATATATATATACAGATAGACATATAGACAGACAGAATACACATAATCAATCCTAGCGGGGGAACAAACCCTTCACCCCTTTGACAAAAGTATGGCTACCTTCTGAAAAAAAGGGTATTACCGTAAGTCCGTAACCAAGTAAAATGGTACAAGAAACAGGATCGCGCCTTTTGGTAGTGGAAGGAATTAATCTGAAGTAGGTGTTTGAGGGCGGTAGCTGAAACAGATTGTCACAAAACCGAGAGGTCTAAGAGTCAGATATACCCAAAGATCAAATAAAATAAGCAGTGTTCTGCAGTGTCACAAGACCAAAAGAGGGGAGGATGGACTTGCATGAATAAAAAGGAAGTGATTGAAAAAGTTCTTATTTATAAAAGACAGAGACACCGTAGTGCGGAATGCGCAGGAATAATCAATAACTAAGGTAAACGACTAATCGCCTTCAAATAAGAGAAATACCTGACACGTTTTTGGATAAAGGAAATATGTAAGATTTAGTACCTAGGATGTAGAAATACCAGATTTCAAAGCTGATTTCCGATTTTAAGAATTAAGTCCTCAAAAAAAATGGATGAAAAGGAAAAGTTATGGACTGAAAATATTGTTTTTAAAAGGAGGGAACGTATAGAAGAGAGGAAGGAGAAACACAGCCAAAGAGGAAAACAGAGGCAGAGCTCTTAAAAACAAGTAGAAAAAAGCCATACGCAGGATAATGTCTTTTATCTGACATTTAAGTTAACAAGGTCTTATGTCAGACTGCCGAATGCCTCAGATGTCAAAAGTGACACTGAAAGACCTCACTGATTTCACTAAAAATAAATCAGTCAAACATCAGTCAGGAAAGAAAGAGATCCCTAATGGATTTTAAATCATTTAGGTCACTAACAAATATTTACAAGATACATCTACGCTTTGTGAGTATATTATATCCATTACACGTTACACCATTCTACACATTCTGTAGTCACACCTGCATCACCTACATAATACAGTACAATGGATTGGCTGATGACCCAAGAACCTCCTTCCCTTCATTGCAGGGAATGAGTCTACGGGAATCAGTATCCTGCTCCTAAAAATCGCCACAAAAGGAAATGACTGTTCCCTCACTCTTAGGAAACCTCCCTAGGAACCCCGAAATATTTTCATCTATTATTCATTTATTTCATCTATTGTATAGAACTGAAAAGAAACATGAAAATGTGTGTGGAAGAGTGGATGTATTGCTTACCAGGCTTCTGGACACAAGGTAAACGAATGTCCAAAGTTACAGACTACATAGAAATGCATTAGTAAGATACTGTGGACCATTATTTCCTTTATATAAAAAAACTGTTATATCTTTATTTCATCAGTCTTTTTCTTAAGATACCAGAATATTAAAATTTCCTCAGGGGATGATCAAGGGATCATTCATATGAGTTAATGGGCTCGTAAAGGGTCTGGAAACATAAACTACCAAATTAGACTGTCTTCATAGTAAATACGCGACGTATGAAATATAAAAACTTATTTGAATAATGCCCCCGAAATTAAAAATGCTAGACTAAACCTTGTACTTTTGTGCAATCCACTCTCCTTGTACTTTTGTACAACCCAATACTGAATTTATAAAAACTGTTATCCAGGAAAATTAGCACATTCCGCTCCGCTAACTCTTCCCTTAACAAATGCCATGTTTCCCAACGGCCTCATGGACTGGAAAATCTCCTGACACTTCTATCACGTGATTAACGACTCAGCAACAAACTAGTCTGTTCATATTCCCATTTGTTTCACCCGCCAATTAATCCAATTACACCATTTAAAAGACACACAACAATTGCCCGCATTCGTTTCCAGTGCGCTGAAATAACTACCTAAATCACAGATTATACGGTCGAATTGATATATATATATATATATATATATATATATATATATATATATATATATATATATATATATATATATATATGCAGAGAGAGAGAGAGAGAGAGAGAGAGAGAGGAGAGAGAGAGAGAGAGAGAGAGAGAGAGAGAGAGAGAGAGAGAGAGAGAATGTAACACATATTAGTGATGATACTTTATTTCTCATAAAAATGATAGGCTTCAAAATATCTAATTGAAGATTAGTTATGGTTTTCATTAACAGCATTATCATTATTATAAAAAAAATTAAAATTAAAATGCCTTCATGGTCACTTGAGAACAACTCCTAAAGTCTAAAACTAACTGAAATATCAACGCATAATTACGAGAGTGGTGTAGGTTTTCACATCTATTTTGGTTAGAGAGTGTGGATAAGATATAAATTTTTAAGAACATAATAAGGGAATAAGAGTTCAAATAAATACCGACTTCATGCCATCTGACAAAAAGTGAAACTTCTGTTACTGTCCGTCAATTTGCCTGTGATGTACAAGGAGTATGACAAGAGAAAGATAGAGTAGGTTATGTTTACCTGGACTCAACAGTTGAGAGAGCAGAAGGAGATAAAACAGTTAAATGGCTGCAAAAGTAGGATGATTAAGCAGGAACGAAGCTATAATACCCAGAGGCACTAGCAATATACACTACATAGTAATGTAGCATGAGGGGAAACAGGTTTTTCTTATGCAGGAGCCCTACACTGATTCTGACGAATACGGATGCATGCGGTTTTAAATCTCTCATTTTGCTTTGATGTTTTTCATTTTAGTTGGAAATGTACTTTCGTGGAAAAAAAAAAAAACGTTATCATAATGTGCTATTTATATCTCAAGTCTTGCATAGAAGACATTTAGTTTGCTTCAGGATTAAACAGTTCTTTTATTTCTAGTGGAAAAGTTTGGTTGTGCAAGGGTACAGCCGCCGAAACGAAATGTAACGTATATTCCTTTATGGCAGTTTTGTTACGAAATATGAAAGGCTAAAACATGCTAAAGACTGGATTTTAGGATTTGCAGGGGATTAACCCACCTGTACTTGCTAATCCTGGCTGTCTATAAGACTAATAGTTCTAATTCTATAATAACCGTAGGAATTAAAATAATGATGGTACTCTGTTCAACTTTTCTTTATCTTTCATTTATAACAGATAACTATGATGGTAATAATAAATTACAACTAATATGGTATGATTCAAATGACATTATGGGAGATCATTCACTGACGTTAAGAAAAATATTACGAAGACATAATACAATATAATCCACATTATTAATATCATCAACATTTTAAATTATTATTATTAACCCCTTTTAGTAAAATCATATCAAACTAACTTATTATCATAACTGATTATATCCTTGATCTTACAGAACAGTTTTATAATCAACGGTGCCTTTAAATCAACATCAACAGAACGTAATAAATAATTTTGTCCATTAAAGTTCTAGGAAATACGTACTGTGATTAAAGAAAAACGTCCTGGGAATGTGATACATCATAAGCTTAGAAATTTCATGTAGGTGAGTACCACTGAAACTATGACCGCACACAACGTATGTACGTAAGCATTTATAAGATTATTGATTTCATGTCCATTAATATATATATTATATATATATATATATATATATATATATATATATATATATATATATATATATAATATTAATGGACACAAAATTCAACAAACGTATTGGTTTACAGAGGGGTAATCATTCCTTTCACTCAATTCTTTACAAACATTCTCCTATTTCCCGAAAACGTTACATAGCCATATACCAAACGTTATTTTCCGACTCCTGGTCACAAGATAATCCTGTATCTATCCAGAAAACCTACAAACCCTAGAATCCTAGATCAGCCACGTACCCACAACTGCCAACAAACTGATGCGTCTCACTTGTGTCAACATCAACTCTAGAAGCTTTTCGTTCCTTCAGCATCATCATTGCCCTACAAATTTCTTTGGAAGTTACTTATACACAGTTAATATCAAATTTGCATTAATTTTCTCAACATAAATATCTTTCAATAATTTACCCTCAGACACACTCGCTAATACAAATAATATATATATATATATATATATATATATATATATATAATATATATATATATATATATATATATATATATATATATATATATACAGTCATACCTCGAAATTACGCGAGGTTAGGTTCCGGAGCCCCTCGTGCAAGGTGAATTTTCACGTAAGTTTGGCATGGTCTTTAAAAATGGTAATAAATGTTTATTTCCAGAGTTTAAGTACCAAATCTGACCTTAATCATGCTCCCAAATTATTAAGCTAACTTTTAAATGAACTAAAGTTAGTGTAATTTTATTTAAAATTTAGCTTATTACCCTTAAAAAAGGAATACAGTAAATGGTTGACATAAAAATTGAATACTGCACAGTTTCATAATAGCGCATTTACAGTAGGTGCGTACGTATACTAATGTTACCCGTAATTCATGGGATGCCGTTTTCTTTGTCACTTAGAGTAAAAGCCGTTTTCTTTGCGTCACTAGGCAAAACGTCGTGTCAGTCAACAAAAGTACAATTCCATAAAATACCGAAAACATGTACATAATGTTCGTAGAAGGTAGTACAGTACAGGTAAAATTCAATCAATTTAAAATTATATACTATACAGGTAATGACGTACAGAGAATAATAAGTTGTAAACGTATCTTTGAGCGCTAACTACGAATGAGAGAGAGAGAGAGAGAGAGAGAGAGAGAGAGAGAGAGAGAGAGAGAGAGAGAGAGAGAGAGAGAGAGAGAGAGAGAGAGAGATACTGTAATAAAGTAACTGTACTGCTTTTGTATCGTATTTATGCGCAAATATATAAATACAAATTTTCCATTCTGATTTTACACCTAAAAACACGAAAACTTAAAAATTATACACACTTTCTACAGGGGTATCATCTTTGAAAAATGCAGGGTATCACATCTTGTAAAAGTACACCAACTGAACGTGCTGTAATTACATGCACGTACAGATTGCACCAGCACTTTTCTCCGAGGTGAACAGAGTAATTTTCAAAGAATGACACTTATACAACTCTTAGTTACATCTCTGATATTACATTAAAGAATTCATTTTATCAAATGAGCGCGGCTGAACAACCTCATCTCAAGGTCATGTAAAGTCCTTGTGACAAAGACTTTGCAAATGGACATAATACTTGTATGATATTTATGTACAGAAATATAAATATAAATTTTCCATATCGATTTTACAGTTAAAAGCATGAAAACTTATAAATGTACTTCAAACTTTAAACGCATTTTCTGCAGGGGTATCATCTTTGAAAAGTGCAGTAACTTTGCAAATGGGTATCACATCTTGTAAAAGTACACGAAAGTGAATGTGCTGAAATTACCTTTGCATCATATTTATGCATGTACAAAAATAAAAATAATACATTTTCGATACATATTGTACACATGAAAGCATGAAATGCATTTTTCATAGAGATTTTACACATGAAAGCATGAAATGTGTTTTTCATAGAGATTTTGCACATTAAAACATCAAATGCATTTTTCATACAGATTTTACACATAGAAGCATGAAATGCATTTTTCATACAGATTTTACACATAAAAGAATGAAATGCATTTTTCATACAGATTTTACACATAAAAGCATGAAAACTTGTAAATTACTTAAAAAATTAAACACCCACTTCTGCAGGGTTTCTCGAGAATTTCGTGTGTCTGTGAAAAAATCGCGTAATATATATATATATATATATATATATATATATATATATATATATATATATATATATATATATATATATGAATATAAGAAGGCCCATAAAACACTATTTGAACGTTGCAACCATATATTTCAAGCACTTCCTTCTGTGCCCCTGTTCACTGGTAAAATATGGACAGACGAAATGTTATAGGAGTATATATACAAAGCGTATGTAGGTGTGGCATTAAGTCTCCGATGGTATGAAGGTGACCGTTTCTGAAGAAGGTAAACGATTCCCTAGTGGTTTTAGGCCTCATTAACTCCTGTTTGCGGTTCGTCTGGTGGTCGTGTTTCCTGGAGCATCCATATTTTACCAGTGAACAGGGGCACAGAAGGAAGTGCTCGAAATATATGGTTGCAACGTTCAAATAGTGTTTTATGGGCCTTCTTAAATTCATATTACACTGTGGTATTACAGGAAAAGACATTCATATATATATATATATATATATATATATATATATATATATATATATATATATATATATATATCTATACATATACTGTATATATATATATATGTATATATATATATATATATATATATATATATATATATATATATATATATATATATATATATATATATATATATACTGTATATATATATATACATACATACATATATATATATATATATATATATATATATATATATATATATATATATATATATATATATATATATATAAAGAGAAGAGAGAGAGAGAGAGAGAGAGAGAGAGAGAGAGAGAGAGAGAGAGAGAGAGCAAAATTTTCTCCGACGTTCCATTTGTCCTTTGCAAAAGAATATGCGCGAAGGGAGGAAGGAAAACTGACAATCTCAGAAGAAGACGTAATTCTAAAATACCGACACCAAGATGCTACAAAACTGTAGAGGGTAAGGATGACGCCATTTGCATTCATAGTGCCTTCGGGAGACGCGAGACACATAAAGGGAAAACTCAGTTTATCAAAGTCGCCTTTATTCTTTCTTCAGACGCGGTTATGATCCTTGTCAAGGAAAAAGGAGACGTCTAGACAGAACTTAAGAACCCCATAAGCTTTCTGTATTTGACGAAATCCGGCTGCTTTTGTAAAGACTGAAAGGCAATGGCGCGTGTACGTGTGTTTCTATTAAATACATGTATTTTTTATACGCTGTCATATATGCATACAGCTCTTATCTTAGGTTAAATACAGATACGCAAGTATGGCATTTCCCGTAAGAGCGTCTTCCATTTGCGTCTTTTATTTTAGGGTCCTTTTGATTATTAACATTCTTTTTGATATTTCTTCCCACCATCAACATTTTCTTTTCCCTATATAATAATACTGCATTTTCATCTTGCTTCGCCTACTAGCTTACAATACGCACAATGTACATCACTTGCATACAATTATTCAAAGCCATCTCTCTCTCTCTCTTTCTCTCTCTCTCTCTCTCTCTCTCTCTCTCTCTCTCTTTTCCCGCTACGATAACAGATTACATCTACGTAGGTACTTATATATGCATGTATTTAAGCGCGTACTGAACGATAAATAAATTTACACATAAAACTTTCAATAAAACCCTCTCTATTAGGAAGGATAACCCTGGAGATGAAACCCTACAAATATAAAAGAAAACTTTGTTGAAAAAGACTACAAAAATAACAGTCTAATTCAGAAAGGGCAGCCACGTATTCGCCTTGGAAAGAACTCGTGAGCTTCGTCAGGAATTTGGTCGTCCATTTCCTGACCTGATAAAATATGCCAAATATAAAAATGTTCAGCATTTTTCTGGGCGCATTAGAATTTATTTCTTCCGTAATGTGACGGAATACAAAATCTGATCAACACAATTATCAAAAGCCATAAATGTTATCATTTCCAAGACTATGAAACGTTTGAAGTAGCTAAGACCTATTTCACGATCTTGAGAAAAGTTTACAGCGACAGGAGACGACGATAAGAAAGGAAGAATACGGGAAATATAGGGACCAGTAATCTGTCTCAAATCAATCATTTCTAATTTTGCATCACAGAAATAATGCTCTTCAATTATATTTTTGGCCCAGGGATTTTATCGCAATAAATGTAATATCAGGTGTATCAATAACTACAAGGACCAAGACTCTATCCCAAGCACTGAAAGAGTAAGAGGTATTCAATCAATAGGCTGGCAATAAAAAAAGATTCATAGAAAAGAATATCAATAAAACATATAATAATGTAACACTTACCACACTCCGCCTAGGGAGGAGTCCGATGGCTAAACCTTATCCTGGGAAGCGGTTCCAAGATAATAAACGCATCATGAAGCACTAAAACAACGCGCACCTGCAATAATAAAAATATGTGAATAATTAGAAGAAAGATCGATCCTTCAAACGTCTTATTAATCTTCATTGCTAACACCCATCTTACCCCAAGTGTAGATTTATTCTGTAGGCCAATGAATAACTGGATTAGTTAGGCGTCACTGGCCTGTTAGCTCAAGATACATTCTACCTATCACGTTAAATGGTTACCGACAACAAACATCTAGCATCACAGCTCTTTAAATTATATCTACAAATTTGCCTAGCCTTTACTTAAATTTCCAAAGCCAACAACTAGAACTCCTATTCCACTGGTCCCGAACAAACAGAAAATTTATCAATACATATCGGACAAGTATCGGACAAGTTCCTTATCTATCAACAATGTCACTGGGCGCAAGAAACATATTTAGTCAGAAGTAAAAGAATGAAATTAGAGAGAAACGACAATACCTTCATGAATGGAATAACTCAAATGGCATGTAGAATGGATTTAAAAGATGAATTACAGATGCTGCTTTGAATGTAGTTCAGAAAAACTGTAAGGGGTGAGAAAAGAAAACTAATCCCTTAGTGGTCACCAGAGCTGAAGGAAAGTGTTACGACAAAAATGAAACTGTGTAGAAAATGGATGAAAATTAGGAGGCTAGCAGAGAGCTGGAGAGGGTGAAGGCAACTTAAAAAATGGAAAGTTGGATAAAAATTGGAAAGGATTTAGAAAATTCTGCATGGCACCAGAAAACTTATATACAAAACTGCCAAGAACTACAGAAAGGGATCTCACCCCCCTACGTATGAAACAAAACACCCAAATGATAGAACACTGTTGACCGAAACAAGAGAAATAGAATTAGATGGGAAAAATTACTTTGAGACTTTGTTGAATGTAACCATTAGTAATCTGAATGAAGAGATTACTTTTGAGTTCCATACCGAAGCCAGTACAGAAACTGACCTATCAATAACAGAGCTAGAAGGGGCACTTAAGAGAATTATAAATGGCAAGGCTCCTGGTGTGGATCGAATTCCTGCAGACTTACTGAAATGTATGGGCAGTGAGGGAAATACTTCGTTTTTGGAACTACTTGCTATGCTTTGGGAGGGTCAAACTGTACCTGATGGCTGGAATAAGGATCTGATGCGTCCCATCTAAGAGAAAGGGGATAAAACTGATTGCTCAAAATATGGAAGCATTTCTCTCATGTCACATGTTTTCATGGTTTACGAGAGAGTTCTAGAAGGGAGGCTGAGAGGACATATTGAATACAAAATAATCATTTTCACCCTGAAAATGGTTTGTGAGAGTAGCTGGTAGTGGAACAAAGACCAGTATATTTTTTTTTCTAGACCCAGAGCGAGCCTTCGATCGTGTACCCAGGCACAAAAGATGGCATGGTGAATACTATGAGATCCTAGAGAAACTTAAAACAGCATTTTTCAAGAAATAAAATAAACTAGATGCAGTTCTCTACGACAGGTTGAAAAGGAAAACTGATCTGAAGATCGACGGGTATGGAAATAATCCCTGAGGCATATATATATATATATATATATATATATATATATATATATATATATATATATATATATATATATATATATATATATACATACATACATACATACATACATATATATTGTGTATATATGTACACACATACATACGTATATGTATATATACTCGTATATCTATATACGTGTATACACACATATATATATGCATATATTTATATTTACATATATGAAAATACTTCAACACTTGGAATACTTGAACATAAACAAAAAAAAGGAGCAAAATGCGAATAAATGAAACGAATAATCAAATACGCCGACAGAAAGCAGTAACACGTTTGCAACAGAGAACTTCAAACGTACGAAAGTAAACAAAGAAATCCCGTTATGTGCAAAATGCAACGGAGGAACTGCATGAACAGCGTCTGCATGGTGAAGGTAGTCAATCAATGATTAGGTACATTCTCTCTGGTAACATGTAGTACTCTCTCTCTCTCTCTCTCTCTCTCTCTCTCTCTCTCTCTCTCTCTCTCTCTCTCTCTCTCTCTCTATGATGCAACAGCCAAGTTAAACTACTCGCTAACTACGAGTTCCACCAACTTTTAATGGACTTCATGCACAAGTGTAAACAACAAACGCGCACAAACATGAACACAGAATGAGAGAGAGAGAGAGAGGGAGAGAGAGATTTAAAAAAACATTGTTTAAGCCGCTTTGTTCCCAAATTGAAACAGATATCAATTAACTGTTAATCGCAGAAGTTAATAGCTTAATATAAAACAAAACCCGTTTGAAACCTATTTCCCAGCCCTATAAATTTTCACTCAGTAAATAAAAAAATAAATAAATAAATAACAAATAAATCAAGCTAGAATATACCAGCAAGATCTAAACAGACAAAAAAAGGAATTTTTGTCCGGTGTGTTGCTTTCAGCAGCGTTATTTTCTATCATTCTGGAATGGAACAAATGATCGGTGTAGCAAAGTTACTGAATAGATAGAGTACAGAATTTAGGCCAAAGGCCAAGCGCTGGTACCTATGAGGTCATTCAGCGCTGACACGGAAATTGAGAGTCAAGGGGGTTCGAAAAGCGTAGCAGGAGGAAAACCTTGCAGTCGCACTGTGAAACAACTGTAAAGAGAAGGGGGAGGGGGGGGGGGAAGTAAGATGGATGAAAGAGAATATGAATGGAGGTACAGTAGAAGGAATGAAAGAGGGACGCTGGAAAGAACCTAAGTAATGCCTACAGCAGGACCCTGGCCTACAGTGTACCGTATGAGGTGCACTGACGGCACTAACCCCCTACGGGAGCAAAGTTACTGAAAACTGCAATGTTTAGAATCTGTCACTTATGAAAAATTCTGGGATTCTTCTGGAAAACATTAACAATCGGATATATAATTTTTGCTATGAAAATAAACGTATTACACAATCTCCCCTTTACAATTAGCATTAATGCAAAATTCGTGAACAGCTTGCAACAGTTTTTAGTATTCAGAAAACAAAGGGTAACCGTAAAAACAATAAATTCTACATTGTCTCCCATTAGCCTCCTAAAGAGTTGTTACCACAGGAGAAAGCTGAGAGTGAAAGCATTCCTTAGATACATCTGTTTGTTAATTTTCACTAAGCCTTTGCTTCACTAAAATATAATTTTGCACCTCTGAAACATCTACATAGAAGCCTCATTTCATTTTCAATACATTTCTCCTTTTATTGACAACCTTAGACAATCTCACGAGTTTCTCTACAATACCATCAGTCTACTTTTTCCTTCTCCCCCCCCCCGCCCCCCCCCCCTCCACCGCAGTGTGCTTATGCATTTCTACAGGATTTATGCAGCGTCCCTTCAGACCCTAGCTGCGCCAACTTTTTTAACCTTTTTCTCTACCTTCATTCCCTCTTCCTTTTTCACTCTTGCTATCTGGCCTCTGCAGCTACCACTTCTTAGTCAATTGTAGAATCTTCTCCAAGTTTCACCCTTAGAGCCTTATTCCATGCTTCATTTCCTTTATTTTCCGGATCTCTTTTGTCTTGCTGTCAAACCACTACAATTCCTTATTTTCACTGTTTTCAGCACTGAATTGCCGAAAGAGCCCCCGTGCTTGTCTTGACAGCTTTCATTTCATAAAATAAAATCTTATACTTTCTACACCGCTAAAATACTCAGTTCATTGTTCAACCATGCCCTATCATTATATTAGTAAAGTCTTCATGGTGATTTATTGTCACCAGCAGTAAACTTTTGATGTTTATCAGACTTCTTTCACTGTGTTATTTTTAATTCAAGCCCATTTTTTCAGATTACATAACCATTTTTGCTCTTTTTAGTTTTTTCTCAATTCAACTTATTGCCACAATTTACACCAATCGGCACCAACTAAAACTGCTCTCTAGCTTCACTTTACTTTCAACATGCTACTGATACCTCAAGAAACTCCTTCCTCACTCCTACAGTCACCATATTTTGACATTTGCAACTGTTATGGGAAATAACAGTACATTTCAAGTAAAATGGTAAGAAATCTTCTTGTTTAAAAAGATCAAGTTTTACCATTACAGTTCCCTTACCACATCTCACCTAATATAAAAGATGGAAAAACACTTCTGGATAACCCAATTGTTCCCTCTAAATTTCGTTTTAAAAGAGCACTTTTACAATGAATCTTCACAAATAATACTTATGTTTTTAAGATAAGAACTTTTTACAGTTTACAAGGGTCAAATTTAGGCCCACTTAAAATCATAAACCTGCTTCTTTTTCTGGGAACGGCTTCACGCATGTGTTACCCAGTCGAGAGGAAATTTCACTGCTTAACTTTTTCTACAGAGCCGGGAAGTCCCATCTATTGGTAGCTTGATAGTGACCGCATCAAAATGGCTACTGGTAATGCACATCTGTACCTACACACCCGCATTCTCTCTCTCTCTCTCTCTCTCTCTCTCTCTCTCTCTCTCTCTCTCTCTCTCTCTCTCCAAAAGAGATGAAGTCGGAAGACTTTCGCACTTGAATAATTGAGGCTGTTTTCATTCCGACTAAAGTGTCTATGGGGGTAGGAATGGCCAAAGACAACATGACTATTGAGTGTACAAGAACTTTTTACAATTATTTTATAGGGACCTTATCTAACTTTGGTCTCATTGTAATCTATTTTCCGAAACATTTACGAGTGTGCAGAGTTTGTTGAAGGGGAGACTAAGCTGGGAGCAAGAGGGGACAGAGAGTATTTCAAATATCTGACGAAGTCATTTATTGTGTTTGCAACATGTTGCATACCGAAAGAAAGCTAATTCCTATTTATCACAAACACAGAATTTCAAAGTAAATAAACAGAGAGTAATCATCGTGGAAAATAACTATAAATTATAGATAACAAATAACATTTATCAATAACACGAATACTACAACAAATAATACAAATAAACAATCTAATAACTCCATTTATGAAGATAAATGCTACGAATATGACGGCACTATCAGGAATATAAGGCTAACCATGCAACCGGTGAGAAAACGCTTGGAAATGCATAAATGCTAATTGTGCTTGTTTGCAATTGTAATAACTCACAATTGAACTAATGATATTTGAGGATCTACTGCTAAATGAATTTTAATTGACATCACTTGATGATTATCATAAATCATTCAGGGTATCATTAACAACATTATCGCTATAAATCAAGGCAGCACCATAGAAATGACATACGCTTTGCCCCATACATTCTGAAGCAAATTACTCCATTACAATATTTGCTGATCTGAGAATATTTTTACAAATCGCATAAAATGTTGTGCAGATCTTCACTGAGCGTAATATTCTGCGCCATATGTTTGCAATCATTAAAAATTACTTTAGCTTTTTTTAGTGTTAGCATTCTATAGGAGCAACCTTTTGTAAAGTAAGTTTTGCCAATTCGGAAAAGGTTTCAGACTTACTTTTACCGAAAATTTTTAACTTATCGTTCACAAACTCACTTTTGCGCTGGACACATCCATCGCAGCAGTAAATTGCCGGAACTGATTCTCTACTGATTTTATCGGGAGTTTTTTCCTATTTCGTGCATGGTTAGAACATGCCGCATTTTCTGGTCCATTTTGGGAAGCCAACAGAGTAATTTTGATATTAATAAGAGTTATCCGAGAAATCATTTTGCAAAATGGTTCCTAAATGTGTATATTTTGACCGTCCATCATCATAAAAATGTCTGTGGTTTTGAAAGTTACGACAAGGTCATGAAACCCTGTCGAGAGATCAGGTGAACATTGCGTTAACATAGTAAGTTGCATAGAATTTGGTGAAATACAAATGAAAAAATAAAAACTAGCCAAGTTAACGAAATAAAGAAAATCCTAACACCTCTATGCGGTCTAACGGCAAGATGGATAATACCAACATTAATAACAATAATAAGTGGGTAATTAAATTAAGTATATAGGATTTGTTGTAAAAAGTTTCACCTTGTATGCAAATCATGTCCTCCAAACCTAGTTAGTGACGTATAGAAATTACTAACATTTTCAGATTTTTCTGGAAAACTTACCATATTCACTTTGCCTGTTAATGGCTGTTTCATCTACCGACTCATTTTTTTTATTGCTTTTAGAGTACAAGTTATTTATTTAACGAAACAGAAAAAAATCTGCAAGTAAACCATACAGTAAATAAATTTATTAAATACTGAGATTCTGACATGACAACTTTGTGATTTGGACAAATGGATCAAGGCCACTAACATGAGTCACGTGATGAGATCATTCATAAATAAGCAATACCTGTGTGCGAAACAGGCGAATAATAATAATAATAATAATAATAATAATAATAATAATAATAATAATAATAATAATATGGTGAGGGCCACTTACTTAGTGCTGTAATATTGAAGGCAACTGCTTAGCACAATGAATACAAATTTATATTTCAAACTTTACATACGGATCGCTCATCATTTATAAATTACCTTCGGTTTTTATTCCTAGGCTGAGTGAATTTTATATTAAACGATGTTTGTAGCTTAATGTTTGTGTATATGGTATGCATTCACTGCTAGCATTTTTCAACTGGATTTTTGTTTACATCTCAACAGCTCATGGATTATGTACTATTAATATGTTGGCTTCTCAGGGTAATAGGTACATTACTTCATCAAAATTAACAGTTTCTATTTTACGGCTTTTCATTTCAGTTGTAAAGTATGTAAAAGGCATTGTCTCTTGCGTAATAATAACGCCCACAAAGTCGGTTAAAGTCTTTCCAGTAAAGCTTTCCTCTAACTCTCATATTTCTATATTCCAGGTGTTACCTCCGAGAAAACACAATCCTATTTTCCAGTCCCTAGTACTTCAGCCACCAGTATGTCACATTCAAGAGCTGCAATTATACTACGTGTGTTTATACAGCAATGTCATTTGAGTAATTATTTGCATTTTGCTCAAACTATTCAAGAACGTTGCAGCTATGCACGTTTTAAATTATGTCATGTAAAAGGATTTTCTTAATCTGCTCCCTGTAAATGGTGTTGCATTCAAAGCACTTTCTATTAGCAAACCTAAATCCCTTCCTTTGTGCTTATCCTTACAGCTGCCCTCTCAAGCTTTCATTGTAATTACACGACCTTCGTTCTCAACGATCTTCCTATCTTTCTCTGAGAACATTCCGTTTCTGATAAATGACATTTGTCTTTTCTACCTTACAGACAATAAATACGATTTCTTTATCAGTTACTAACGAACCTGTCTTTTGCAATATTGCTTTCACTGGCGTTACTTTTTTATCTGGATTGTTTAATTAATCTTTTTTTTTTCAAGTAGAGGTTTTATAGTGCATACAAGACTAAAAACCAAAATTTCCTACCTATTCTTTTTCTGGTATATCTCCTCATTACTCCATTTCTCTCCTCAGCCTACTTTAAATTCTACTCTGTTGCCATTGTCCAATGCCATATTTTCTTTTCTTGTGTCCAGAATCGAAAGAAAAATTATAAAATCCTTATCCGTGCATTTAGTGGCTGGCATATTTGCACGACGGGATAAAAAATAACTTCTGCGTTAATTTCCAATTATTCCTTTCCAAAGTTACATTACTCAAAATGCCCAAAGATTATCACTGTTTTGCTAAAGTCTGAACTTTACATAACATACTTACGGGGGGATCTGCAATAAGAATCACGCTTCGCTCATAAGTAGATGAAATAATAACCATCCATTACAAGGTTACTGTGAAACAGCACTTCAAATCCACTTCTTCAGACGGTTTGAGTTTATTCAAAAAATAAAAGCTCCTGATACAATATTCCACTATCTTTTAAACCATTACTTGTGTTCATTTTTCAGCTAGTTACACAAACATTTAATGGCTTCAACAATCCTCTGTTTCTGTCACTCTGATCCAAATTGACAATTCAAACTAGTAGAAGTTCCAATACTTCAAATCGAAGTGTGTAAGAATATATTTCAAGTTTTTGTAATGGTATGAGCACCTGAAAACCTCATCTTTTTATGATTCACTAAAGCCACAAAAGCGAACGCTGAAAAACCGGTTTTTAATCCTGAAGCGACAGATCTGCCTCTGGGAAAATGGATGGTAGGGAAAAATTCCACAATCTTTTGTGGTGAAGGGTAAGAAATAATTACCAGGCCGAGCAATACGTGGATTACGGCTCGCACCGAAAGAATATGTCAGACGTGATGGCGTGGTTTATGTCACGATGCCACCTGAGAGTGCACTATACTTTTTTAGATCTACTGAATAAACGGCGAAAAAAGTAAACAGATATGGGGCACAAGAAACGGTAAGGAATACACTGCAGCAGAAAGAAACAGGTTCTAAAGAAAGAGCGAGAAGGATGGGGTCACCTTCTTATCCGTTTTAATCTATTCGATTGAGAGGAAGTAAGAGAAAGAAAATCCCAAACAGGAAGCAACACTGAAAACAACGACGGATTAACCCGCGTAAGCTTCAGCCTTTGGGAGGAAGAAAGGAATCTTATCCAAGAAAAACAAATTGTTAGAAACACTTTCTCTGTCGGTTTTTTAGGCCATATTGAGGCCCAAAGCCACCCATGACGGAATCAAAATATCTGTTGCATGTTTCTAAGCTGTGATGTTAGGGAGAATGTTAGCACCATGCTAAGACGAAATAGATGGTGTAACTGTATACTACAAATAATCCTTGTAGGCTATAACTAGTAAAAATGTTTTGAATTCATCACAACAATAAGCTGTTAATAAAAGTGACTATTTGTTTAATTTGAAGAAGTTAGCCTCATAAGCAAAGGCGGGAGTGAAATACTTTATTCTCTAGAGCTTGGAATTTTACTCTTCGAACTTTTATTTTATGCCCTACAAAAAATTCTGAAAATCAAAGGCCCTTAACTATCAATTTCTATGACACAAATAAAACTTTTGGCAATTAAATTAACATATGAAACCAAAAATAGATCAACGTAAAATATGAGCAAAAGAAAATGTTGACCCTGGAAAACAAGACAAGGAACAAAGTCTAAAGATTATTTTGCCTGCAAAATGACTAATTAAAAAAGGGAAAATAATCATTGTGTCAAATTTACAACCTACTAAGTTCCTTCAGTCAGTCAAATATGGTTTAAGCTGACTTGAAAAACAGGACATGATAAAAACGTACTTGTGGAAAATAATCCTTAACTACCAAGGGACTTACCAACCCAAAGGTAAGCAGTACGCATTGCGGAGCCACAGGTTAATCAATGAAATATCTATCATGGCTTCTAAAATCTAGAGAAAGTATTCTAAAATTCTGGTCTCTATACTGACTTGAGATCTTGAAAAATTATCAGAGAATATAACAGGTAACCGTAAGGGTACCTGCCTATCATGTTTCATTAGAATCAAGAGAAACAGGGTACAATGTGGGATGTTTATAATAATAATAATAAAACCCTAGCCAAAAACGAAGCCTGGCACGACATTCGAATAGAAACGATATTGACAAAATTGAACTCAATCCGTTCTGACAATCAAGAGCTTCAGTGTAATTGTGCTCTGATGTGATCATTGCAGCGCATTCATGAACTACTACAATTTTTCTAAAACCTTACATTTTATTATATATTTTCTGTTTGTTTAACTAACACCAAAGGCAATAGCAGCATCTTGAAGGTTATAAAGGCAAATGGTTTACAGCTCTCTAAGGACGGCGAATTGCCCACCGCTTAAAAGGTGGCGTTTCACGCAAGTACTTGCATTAAGCATCCTGAAAATTAATTCTAACTATAATACTTTCTGAATATTTACAGACAGAAAATGCTGAAACTTTATATTTAAAATTTTACTGTGATCTTGAAGAACTGGCCATTGTAAAAAAATATTTGAGGTATATAATCAACTTAAAAGTGTAATCCATTTCTAAAAAAAAGGATAAAATTTTGGCTTTTAAGAAAATCTGTCACCTTGAAAGATAAATTATGGTCAAAAATATTTTTCAAACTATCACCAACCGTAGCAATATGTGCCTGCCAAGTTTCTTCAAAACTTCCCGGAAATTAAACTTACTTGCCAGCTAGAGTAATTGAGAAAGTAAAAAATGAGACTGCAATCACACTTAACCCCTAGCTTCACATGCACCAAGTTTCATCAAAGCAGGAAGAGCTAAAACATTGAAAACTACATTTTAGCCTTTACACCGCTCTGTGATATTTAAAGAGAGGAACAAAAATATTTTGGATATACAATCACAACCCTACAGGCTCCGATTTGTGACCTGCACAGATAAGACTTACTTAAAAATATATTGGAAAATTTCTCACCATTCAAGGTACCAACCTGTCAACTTTCATCAAACCACACTAAAATATAAGGCTGACTGACCATTGCGTAAAAAAAAATTCATAGAAAATAATGTATAATGGAACTAACATCACAAATTACAAAAACTGAGATAGATCACTTACCAAATTTAAGATGATCTGCAGTTTACACTGTACTTTACGTAACCGCAATCGACGGTATAACTAAACACTCCCCCCTAAACACTCCCTGACAAAACTTTGAAACACGGAGAACTCCACTTGCTAGTCAAACAATGTTTTCTACTATGCAAAAACTTGAGTACATGATGGTCTTTAGTTCTCGGAAGTCGAAGATGTGTACTTTTGTAATACCTTTCTTACATGTATAATTTTTTTTTTTTTTTATTAAATTATCCTTCGGGCTCTGGTGTAAATTGAGCAGTATTCATAAAAGCCATCTCAGTTATATGTAATTGTCTGACGAATAAAAATTCGTGAAACGAAGATCTCCATTTTTTGTGTGTTACGGTGAGTTTGTTTTAGCAGATCATCGAAAGTCCAATAATGTGCCAAAGTGATAAATGTCTTACAAATTCTGAATGAGAAATATCCTTCCAAAGCAAGCAATATCGCACGCCGTGGACAGTCCTGAAGTTATATATTTATAATCTCATGGCAATTACGCTGAAGTTCTTCTCTATCCTGAGTGTCTTCCATTCTATGATAGACTTGTGGGCAACGACGACTGTGATCTGAAAAGAAAAAATGAAGTCTATTGCCTTATCTGAATATGAAGTAGGAGCTTTTGGGATTCATTTTTGAAATTAGTATGTATTAGGATCGTGATTTAAAAATATACTTCGTTAATCATTATCACTCTGGTCTAAAGAAATTTTTTCTCAAAAATTATAAATCAAGATTTTTACCATGCCATCGTTAACAAAAGAGGTTCATGACACATCTCGCATAAAGCAGAATTGGGGATGTGTGGGGCCTAGAATCAAAGGCATTCAGTGTGTACAATTTCCTCAACCCATCCAGACATCTTGCTGTAGAATCTACAAACACAGAGGAAGATATTCTAAAAATTCTTTTACGGCAATGGGTAACCCTTCATTCCCAGCGTCAAGCAACTTTAATTTTTCGAAGCAAAATATAAAAAATTATTCACCGCAATGCAGTAAGGTTCTAGTATGTTGATGACATAATGTGTGGTTGACCAGGTAGAGGAAATGTACATAACCTCTTTGTAAAAATAAGACGAATTACCTGTAGTACCATCAATAAAATTTACTATGGAAATGGAAAGGTCGATTGCCTACCCTTCCTCGACTGCCTAATGCATTGAACTAGTGGTAATTTTAAGTACAATGTGAAAAGAAAACCCACCAATATTTCTGCCTATCTTCAGTTTCATCCTGGTCACAGTAATAAGGTTAAGAAACCAGTTGCCGTATCCATATCCTTAAAATCATTACGTATATGCAGCCCTGAATACATTGATGATGAAATAGATACTAGGAATATAGGCAACAAACTGAAATACCCAGACTGTGTATCAGACAATGCATTTAAATCGGCAAAAAAGATATTTTATATTCGCAAAAAAGAAATTTATAGCAAAAACCCTACTTGTGCTGCCATATTATAATGATTTCAAATATTTTCCCCATCTACTTAAGAATTTTGGGGTTAATGTAGCATTTAATAAAAATAAAACAGTGAAAATTGTACTTTTAAAGAACCTGACAGACAATACTAAAGGATGTGTAGCTACAGCAGATTCCACGTAATTTTTGTGATAACTTTCACATAGGTCAAAGGGGAAAAACATCGGAAAAAAGAATAGAACTGCATAAAAAATGCACAGGTGAACAGTGGGATTTTTTTACAGGAGACAAATTTTTTTTTTATTCTAATAAAAATGCAGTATAAAGAAACATCGAGTCAAAATTATCGAGTCAAGTTTATAGGAGTGTTTTGGCCAAAACATGAACATTAGTCATGACATGTATAAATTGAATCCATTAATCTCAAAACAAATATGCAAGTTTAATTTTAAGGAAGGTAATTCACCCATTGGACCCACAACCTACCCTAACCTAGGCTAGGCTACTGTAAATCAAAAGAAAAAGCTTGCAATTCAAGATTTGTGGTTTAACCTAACCACAGCTTTCATAAACAAGCCTAGGGCGCTGGGTTCTTATCTAGAATGGGGGCTTTGTGAATCCTGGACCCCACATAACCTAACCTAGGGCACTGTTAATAAAAATAAATAAGTTCAACCAAACCTAACCTAGAGTGCTGGATCCTCACCTGGCCAGACGAGGGGGGGTGGGGGGAACTTTACCAAACCTGGGGTCATAAACTAACTTAAATGTACCCCACCTAACCTAACGTTGGGTGCCTGGTAATTACCTGGCCCCCCAGCTAACATAACCTAGGTTATCAGGTCCTTACTTACCTAGCGTGTGACGTTACTTTACAACCCTTAAAGATACTGTACACACTAAACATAAGAAATGCATTCAATTATTGTTTACCTTAAAAATTGTCCATGAGACCAAATGTTCAATAAACCTTACCTTAATAACAATCAGAACCAACAAAAGTATACTCTCATATTCAGATGTTAGAATACATCCTTGCCATTTCACTCATTTTGTATTTTCCCCCAACCCAAAATCCTGTTTTCTATAATTGTAGGAAATTAGGGTACCTATGATCTTCAAAATACTACGTAACTGAATTAAATGTCACACAAATTAAAAAAAGCCAAAATAATACAAGCAACAATTATTACATGTCTGCACTGAAGGAACCTTGTCTACAAACTGAAGCAGGGCTTTTCCAACATGCCTGGATTTCAAAACCTCACTTAATTGGTGAAACTTAAAAGAAATGTATCAATCAAGTTTCAGCATTGTTCATGTTCCTAATATGCTAGCCAGCCTTAACCATAACGCATTACGACAAAACTAAAGTGATTCGTAAATATCTTGTAAACAGTCAACTTATGAAGATGTAAAGATTTCAGTATGATCTGATAGTATCAAGAAGACTTAAAGGCAAAGCACCTTCTCTAGGTAAGAACCCAGCGCCCTAGGCTTGGTTATGGTAGGTATGGTTAGGTTGTCACAAATCTTAAATTGCATGCTTTTTCATTTCAATTTACAGTAGCCTAGACTGGGTTAGGTTAGGTTAGGTTAGGTTGTGGGTCCAATATCGAGCCCTGGTATTAAAGTGTCAGTGATAATCAAGCCCACAAACACGCACGCATACAAACAAACACACATTATATATATATATATATATATATATATATATATATATATATATATATATATACACACACACACACACACACACACACATATATATATATATATATATATATATATATATATATATATATATATATATATATATATATATATATATATGCATAGGCAGTCTTCAAAGACCCTCTACCTAAGAATACGATTTCGAAGTGGAACGCGGGTGATATTTTGACTTTCTGAATTCGATTTGAGTAGGTTTTATGACAATCTTTAACAAATTACACGGCCTCATTGCGTGGATTAAAGCAAATGGTTGAAGGATGACAGGATTAGTTCCCCATGGGTAGTAATAATTCATTTTCGTTAACAGAATTCAGAAAATCAACTTTTTCAATACCTTACATTCATTTCTTTAGTTCTAATATTTCCATTACGTTAGACCGTCAAGCAACTTATTTTTACGACTCTAAGGATTTGTTACCTAAAATGAAGGACACTGTAAAAAGATCTGCGAGCAAATATCTTCCCTCAACACCAAAAGTAGGTCACTGAAATGACGGTTCATAAAACAAATCAGATATTCATTCCTCTCCCTCATGAGAGGCCGAAGCAAACATTCATTGAAAAAAATTCTTATACTGCACAGCACCAAAGAAATCTGTGAAACCTTACGCAATAGACTGTGGGCATGTGACAAAATGACAATGCATCGAACCCACCATTTAACTTGACTTCACCATACTTTTAATAGCACGGGGTGAAATTTGTACGGATCCCATAAAGAGCTGAAAACCGGTCATTCCCGACTGTCGCAAAAAAGCCAAACGCACCCAAACACGAACACTCCCGCGCAAGCGCACACACACACACATACACACACACACACACGTACACAGGTACGCACACATACATACACATACGAACACGGGCACGCACATGTGCACACACACGCGAACACGGGCACACACACGCGAACACGGGCACGCACATGCGCACACACACGCGAACACGGGCACACACACGCGAACACGGGCACACACACGCGAACACGGGCACACACATGCGAACACGAGCACGCACACGGACACACACCATGTATACACACACACACACACACACATATATATATATATATATATATATATATATATATATATATATATATATATAATATATATATATATATATATATATATATATATATATATATATAAAATGTACTGTCCTCGAAGTTAGGCCTAGGTTTTTTGTTGTAGCCGTCAAAGCTTGTCTTTGGGAAACTGAGTCTAGCGTGTTGTTAGGGACCGGAAATATCTACATGAAAATCCTAATGATTCCACCTTCATAACGCTGTAGCCCATATCTCTTGCTAAACTCACCAAATATTAACTGTTATCTTTACTCACAAAATTCCTGATGGCAAAAGGAATTCATGCTTTATAGAGGATTAAAAAAATTATTGGTTGAGGTGATTTGCTACCGTGCAAATGACGGTAAACTGAACACCACTACCCGGGGTCTAGTTCCTGCCATTCGCCAACTAGAATATTTTCCGCTCGTTATTTACGTTTTTTGTTTATATATGATGTCTTTTGGGTTATTTTTCGTTAGACTCCAGCCACCTCCCGCTTTATAATTTATATTTTTCTTGGGTAAATCACATCAAAACAAAAAATTTCTTCTCAATACATAACCTTCGCAAATGCCTAATAGCAGAGAAAAATAAGGACTTGTAAGGTAAGACAATACCAGCCCACCCACCCCCCCTCCATAACTAATACGGCAAAATTGTAACCAGTAAACACCCCTAGTTTACGTTAGGTTGGTATTTTTAGGTTCTTTTACTTCCTTATCATTTCCTGGCCATTTTTGCATGAAAAATCCAAAATGGTTTTTCATGCAAAAATGGCTAGCTGGCACCTTTGGAAATGGCTGGCTGGAGTCTTCCGAAAAATTACCGTCTTTTGTTTACGTCTCGTTTTGCACGTAACGTAAAATGGTAGTTATCGAGCCAGAGGCTCGCGGTAGCACCCTTCAGTTTTACCCAAATACAACCACGACGTTCAGCTACCTGCCTTATGGACACAGCTGTTTATTAAATAAAAATCCGATGATTTGTTCGTTATTTACTGTCATCATGCAAACCTAAACTCTGCTTACCTCTCGGGATGCCATGACATTGGAATGATGACTTCATTGCCCAGACTATAGTGTTAGAAGCGTCTTCACTACATTCGATAGAGCTGCTTTCCCCTGTGTATTTTTCACCGAGTGCAGCAGACGTCAAGGTTTCATCACTCGTAATACAAAGGCTTGCACTTGCACTTTCATGAACTTCTCACACACCACAGAAGTCT
>JANJGK010000005.1:67894832-67909642 GCA_039081455.1 Macrobrachium rosenbergii | reverse complement strand
ATTGGTTTCACTGTTATTTTAGGAGATAATGGTATATTCTTCATTTGTTTTTGTTTTTGTTCTTTCTTCGTATCTTTAATCTTTGATTTAACTGATGTTTCTCTAACAATTGTTGGTTCCTTTGCTTTGGGTGGTGTTCTTTCCAATGGTCTTTTTTTATCTTTAATTTCCAGTCTGGTAGGTCCCTCCTCTGTTACTTCAGTAGTAGTGCTCTCCTGTGTTCCTATTTGCATCAATATTTCAAATGAATTTGATAAAATGTTATCCATATCACTTGTACCAGTTTCTTTATTCTATGCCATTTTAATTTTTTTCCCTTGGGCATTAATTTCTTCTTGTGATTTACTTTTCTGTGCTTCGTTATTTCTATTTCTATGCATTTTTGTTTCCTTACTGGTTCCTGTTATTAAAGAATATGTATGTTTCTTAGATGGATCTTGCATTCCTCTCACTTTTAATTCCAATTTAGCCTCTTTGATAGGCATCCCTGTTCGTTCTTGTAACATTTTCAATTCTGTATTGTATATGTAGTACACACACTCCTTGGACCTTGCATGATGATCCTGTCCACTTTTTACACATTTTGGCTCACTACATTCCATTGCGTGGCATGTTCGTCAGATCCACAATAAGCACATATAGGTTCATTACGACAGTTTTTCTTTGTGTGTCCATATTTACTACAATTTTGACATTGTAGTCAAGTCAAAATAGGATTTGACCCCCCAAAAATTGCTAGAAAACATTTTTTGGTTATTTTTGGTTTGTATGGGGCTACTTTAGTACATCCCAAAAGTCTACCAAATTTGGTCAACCGGAAAGTGGTAAAATTACATAATATCCAAGATGGCTGCCGATGAACAATTAATGTACAGCAAACTTCTAAATGGCTGGTTTTAGACCCCATAAATGTATTACAAACACATATAAATATGATAGCTAAGATTCAAATGAGATAATGATTACATCATTAGGACAAGCCTGTGACGTAATATTACGTCATAATGACGTAAAATGTTGATTTGTAGTTCGGGACAGTAAAAAATTGCAGTAAACCCAAATATTGACCCCCTCATAATTAATCTGAATGAAAAAATACCATGGGTACCAGAAATTTGAAAGGCCTCACCCTCACCCTCATGATCATACGTCACAGTTATAAGCCATGCAATATACACTACTTGTCATACATGGTGTCAAACCTTGTAACATTTGGTTAATATTGACTTTCGATGAACTAAAATATGACATCCCATAGACTCTGATAAGTTATGGATTATGATTTCCATGTGACACAAAAAGATAAACACATGACGTTAGGGACCATCTCAAAATCAGCTGATGCCACACAAAACTTAACTTGGTTAGTCTCTCCATTAACCCCCTCCCCCTCCTCAAGAGACTAAAACGCCAAGGTAAATTGGCATAATGACCTCTGAAAGAATACATGAGTGATGCCAACAACCTGAACAATCCTCAACCTCCCCTCACCCTTAGACTAACCGAGTTTAGTCTTCTGCTTCATCAGTTAATTATGAGATGGTCCGGTATTATGACATAATTGCATAGCGGAAACACAACTTAAACAGAAAGTTAATACTAACATCAACCAATTTTAAATGCCTTTATGCCAGTGTTCTGCTCACAACATTGTGGTTTAAAATACAGCACTGTCTGCACGGTTGTCATCAGCATCTGCGTCAGGGTCCCCTGTACATTCATTATTTGGGTTGAAACAAGATTCGGCTTGGCAAGGTCCACATGCGGATGTACATGGAAGACCGTACTTCCTGCAACTACAACGTGTATTACAACAGCCAGATGTACAGTTACAATGAATCACTTTAAGTAGCCTTTCAGGAGCTGGCTTCTGGTCTGTCATAACTGGCAACAAAAAGCTATCTTCCTGTTTCCAACCCCAGTTCTTTGGGTCCATCATTCCGTCTTTTCCCATCCACACAATGATCTGATAAAATGTGCGTAGTGAGTGGTACTTGGCAGCAGATACTGTTGGCGGCAGCTTCTCGGGTTTTACAAATGACTTTGCAGATGATACTTTTTTCGCAAGCAAGGTGTTTCGTAGGTTTGCCAGGGGTGTCCCAACTTTTCCTCCATACAAAGAAACAAAAGTTTTGCATCCAGAATCAACAATCGTGGACAATTCCTGATCTGCTGTGGTGAAGACTGCCGCACATGACTTAATGACAGAGTCACGTTTGATCAATTTTTGAAATAGAGCCTTCTTACCAATACCAAAAATTCTTGATGTGCTGTCACAACCTGTAAACGCATGTACAAAAAGCAACTGCCTGGAAACTTCACATCCTAGGAGTTCTTTCAGAGAACAGATATCGTAAACATACTTAGATTTCAGTTTGTCCGATCGAAAATAGAGCTTTTTGCTTTCCCTTTCTGTATAGTATAAAAGTAGAATTAGAAGGTCCGTGTCTTCTCCAACTAAAGTTGTGTCTCTGTGTTTTGCAGATGCCACTGCAGCTTTGACAATGTCAACATCTGCATCTCCATGTGCATGGATAACTTCACATCCCCTGTCTTTCAGTTTGTCGCAGATCAGGTTGATCATCTGTTGTTTATTGCAACCATTAGACAAAAAGTCCTCCATTCTCCCTGAAAAAACAGTGTTGGAGTCAAAACGCACCACTTGGTGTGATTTACGTTGTCGCCTCTGGTGTTCATTGTCCTTGATACTGGGCTCACCACTGTATCCATCAAAAACTACGGTAGCCATTCCATACCTGGAAAAAGTGAAATTGACATATTCTTCAGCAATTTTGCCGTAGCTGATCCCACTTTTCCATGATAAGCGATGCAGGAGAGATCCTCCATCAAGAACAAAATGTTCAGATTCAGGTATCGATTCTGTAATCACAGCATTACTAGAGGATTGACTCACAAAATCACGTAGCTAAGTATACAAAAATTTTAAGGTTATATATTACCTGAGTGAGTTCCTTCTCCTTCCCTTAACAGTGAATATGGTAAGAATATGAAACTGAGAATAACAGTCAAATGTAGACTAGGGATGCGATTCCTGTACTGAAAATGGGGTGTTTGAGCCTGGGGGGGGGGGCTGGGCTGGGCTTGGGGCACGGAGGGGGGCTGTGTACAGTGGGTACAGGGAACAGGGACAGGAATAAGACATGGGCAAACTATATGTCTAAGTGAATCTGAGTTAAGATAAAATGAATACTTAAAAAAAACAGGCATGTTTTGTGCAAGTCAAGGAATGAAAACTAAGTCCGAGGGTCATTTCGAACACAGCGGCCATCTTGGAATAGGCTCAATTTTGCCCGCTTTCAAGCCCTCCAATTTTGGTAAACTTTTGATGTATAGTTGTAGAGACACAGAGGAACAAAACAAATGAAAAGGCATTGTTTTGCCAGTTTGGACTAGATTTGAGGACAAATACTTCCCTATGAAACCGACAAAATTCCATTTTGGGGGTAGGGGTACCCCCAATGCACCCCCACGGCATGACCACACCCAAATAAAACCAATTCCAATTGAAAGAACAAACTCAAAAACATAGGAAAACATTCTTACTTTATTTGTTTTGGGTGAAAAATGACCGAGTTATCGACAAGGAAACATATTCAATGAATTTTCAAATTTTGGCGCCCATCTTTGAACTGACCCAATTTTACCCACTTTCCGGTAGTCCAATCATGGTAGACTTTTAGTATGTTAATCTACAGATATCAGGAAACCAAAAACAAGCAAAAAACAATTTCTAGCAATTTGTTGGGGGTTGACCCCCTTTTTTTCATATTTTGACCCGCCTATGAGTTCTTGTCCTTCGCTGTTCGAGCCCACGGGACGACGAACTTATTATCAACAAAAAAAAATTCCCCTTTGGTAACATATATGAAAATATATTATTTCCGAGGTAGAGCGAATTGGATATTAAAGGACGTTTGTAGCTTACTGATTGTATATGAATCATGGTGATGTGATAAAAAGTCATAATATGGCTGCGTGCGACAAACGCACTACACGGTTAGCATGGCAGAGGTGGGTGGATATCATCACTAAATACAAACACCTGAGTTCGACGGGGGGATTTGTATATGGGAGACGATATCCACTTATACCTCACTTGCTGGCCGCGTGGGTTAAATGCATCCACTGTAGTCCTGAGTTCTTGTCTTTCGCTGTTCGAGTCCATGGGACGACGAACTTATTATCAACAAAAAAAATTCCCCTTCGGTATCATATATGAAAATATATTATTTCCGAGGTAGAGCGAATTGGATATTAAAGGACGTTTGTAGCTTACTGATTGTATATGAATCACGGTGATGTGATAAAAAGTCATATATATATATATATATATATATATATATATATATATATATATATATATATATATATATATATATAATATATATATATATATATATATATATATATATATATATATATATATATATTTATTTAAAATCACGTATATATGGATACTAGCTGACCAACCTGGCATTGCCCAGGAAGACTCTGAAGGGCTCAGAAAGATTTTCCTGCACCTCCTTGTGCTGACTGCCCCTTTTACCCATACATTATTGTGCTTATTGCACCTTTTATCCATACATTACTGGGCTGATTGTCCCATTTATCCAGGTATTTTTGTGGTGACTGTCCCATTTATCCAGGAATTACTATGGTTACTGCCCATTGTGACTAGGTATGACTGTGCTGACTGTCTCATTATCCAGGTACTACTGCACTGTGTCAGTTTTATCCAGGTATTACTGTGCTGACTGTCCCATTTATCCAGGTATTACTGTGGTGACTGTCTCTTTTATCCAGAAATCACTCTACTAACTGTCCCTTTTATCCTAATGTTACTGTACTGACTGTCCATTTTATCCAGGTATGACTGTACTGACTGTTACTTTTATCCAGGTATCACTGTGGTGACTGTCCTTTTTATCCAGGTATTACTGTGGTGACTCAGGTATTACTGTGGTGACTGTCCCATTTATCTAGGTATTACTGTACTTTCTGTCCCTTTTATCCAAGAATTATGCACTGACTGTCTCTTTTATACACGTATTACTGGGTAACTGTTCCTTTTATCCAGGTATTACTGTGGTAACTGTTCATTTTATCCAGGTATTACTGTGGTGACGGTCTAAACTTTGATACAGAATTATTAATCACAGGAAAGATAAGCACTTTTCAATAATGTAATTCTATGGTATCGAGTACGTAAAATGAGGTATGTTAAACCCTTAGAGTTTATTTACATATGAAATAAGTTATAACAAACCCGTAGAGTTTAACACATAAGTTACAGAGGGAAGGCGGATGGGGGGTAGGGGAACGCGGATGGGGGGTACGGGTTTGAAACCTTCCTTATTATCTATGTTGGGTCAAATGATGGCCACGTGCCAAATTTTGTCTAGATCGGTCAAGCGGTTAACACATAAGTTACAAAGGGAAGGGGGAAGGGAGAAGGGTTATGGGTTTGAAACCTACCATGTTATCTAAGCCTGGTCAAATGATGGCCATGTGCCAAATTTTGTCAACATCGGTCAAGCGTTACCACATAAGTAATAAAGGGAAGGGCGAAGGGGTATGGGTTTGAAACCTACCCTATTATCTCAGTTGGGTCAAATGATGGCTAAGTGCCCAATCTTATCTACATCGGTCGAGCGGTTACCAAAGAAATTGCAAAGGGAAGGGGGAAGGGTGTATTGGTTTGAAACCTAACTTGGGTCAAATGATGGCCCGTGCCAAATTTTGTCTACATAGGTCAAGTGGTTACCACAGTAATTACAAAGGGAAGCGGGAAGGGGGATGGGGGAAGGGGACGGGAAGGGGAAGGGGAAGGGGGTACGGGTTTGAAACCTACCCTATTATCTCAGTTGGGTCAAATGATGGCCAAGTGTCTAATTCTGTCTACATCGGTCCAGCGGTTCGTATTTCTACAGGAATATAAGATTTAAGCCAGAGGCGCTGGGACCTATGAGGTCATTCAGCGCTGAAAGGAAAATTGAGGGTAAAGGAGGTTTGAAAGGTGCAACAGGAGGAAAACCTCGCAGTTACACCATGGAAAAAAATCGTTAGGAGAGGGTGGAAAGTAAGATGGAAGAAAGAAAATATGAACGGAGGTACAGTACAAGGAATGAAAGGTTGCAACTAGGGGCCGAAGGGATGCTACAAAGAACCTTAAGTAATGCCTACAGTGCATCGCGTGAGGTGCACTGATGGCACTTTCCCCCTACGGACGGATTTCTATAACGCACAAACATATGGACAAACATACAAACAAATATACAAACAAACATACAAACATTCAATTTATATATGACAGTTATACATATGTATATATACGAGTATATATATATATATATATATATATATATATATATATATATATATAATATATAATATATATATAATTATGTATATATACATATATATAAATATATATATTTTATATATAAATTGAATGTTTATATGTTTGTATATTTGTTTGTATGTTTGTCCCTATATTTGTGCGCTACAGAAATCAGGCCCGTATTCCACACTCATGGATATCCCCAATATGGTCCTATACCTTCAACAACAACGATCATTGGCATTTAATTGACACAATGATCACTGCTATCAACAGACAATCAGCTCTTGCTTATCATCACCACCATCTCAGTCTTTAACCTCATATAAATATGACCTATAACCCAAACTGTATTTTATTTATTTTATGATGGTAAAATCGTTAAAATCCTATATCTCAATTTAGTTATTCATCGTGTCTTAGTTTTTTTTTTATATATTTATAGAACTGCAAAGAAAATACTCCGGAATGAGCCCGTAGGCTAACCCTGAGGGAGTGCACCCTAATAAGTAAAGAACAGCTCCTTCTCAATCTGTATCCCTCAGGGAAGGGAATTATCAGACAAATGAAATACGATTTGACTAAAAGAGTGTCTACATCGTAAAAAAATATTAAAAATTATAGTCCTTCTCCTCCTCCTCCTCCTTTGGAGAGAATTTTCAAGACTTCTTTTGAATAATAATTATAGAATGCCCCTTTTGAAAGAAGCTATTAGCAGTAAAATTGAACGGAAGCTTAAAAACGATATATAAAAAATGAAAATAAACTAAAGGAAAAAGTAGTAACACGTTTCCTTACAATGTCTGGGTTTAAAGGATCAAACGAGAATGAAACGACTTAGTAAATTTGCCAGTGAACGGTTCCTCTCTTATCTGGAAATTCTGTTTTCAATTCTGTTTTCATAAAACTTTCCCCTTGATATTTATTGGTGGCGAAAATACGAAGAGAAAGTTGACCAATGCACAGAAAATCACATATTGCTTTGCAATTCTCGTGTCGACTCCTCTGACCGCATTCCCATTTACGGTCAGTAAAGTTCTTCGTTGGGAGAGTGGGTTCCGTTCTCAGCTAGCACTCTGCTGGCCGCGAGTTCGAATCTCCCGACCGGCCAGTAAAGTTCTTCGTTGGGAGAGTGGGTTCCGTTCTCAGCTAGCACTCTGCTGGCCGCGAGTTCGAATCTCCCGACCGGTCAGTAAAGTTCTTCGTTGGGGGATTGGGTTCCGTTCTCAGCTAGCACTCTGCTGGCCACGAGTTCGAATCTCCCGACCGGTCAGTAAAGTTCTTCGTTGGGGGATTGGGTTCCGTTCTCAGCTAGCACTCTGCTGGCCGCGAGTTCGAATCTCCCGACCGGTCAGTAAAGTTCTTTGTTGGGCGATTGGGTTCCGTTCTCAGCTAGCACTCTGCTGGCCGCCAGTTCGAATCTCCCGACCGGCCAATGCAGAATAAGAGGAATTTATTTCTGGTGACAGAAATTCATTTCTCGTTATAATGTGGCTCGGATTCCACAATAAGCTGTACGTCCCGTTGCTAGGTAACCAATTGGTTCTTAGCCACGTATATAAGTCTAATTCTTCGGGCCATCCCTAGGGAGAGCTGTTGATCAGCTCAGTGGTCTGGTTAAACTAAGGTATACTTAATTTTTACGGTCGGTGAGTCGGTCTAGAGACGCAACATTTCATCTCGTGTAATCGAAGATGATTCGTTATGCTCAAGAATAAAACAGCTAATCAAGCAGCTTTACGTTATTAAGAATAGATGATTAAAAATTTGTGAACAAACGAAATTGGGAAGTATTAAGAACAAAGCCAATAAAAATACAATGATTAACATATTTTTTTTTTTTTACATTTTACGTGAATTTTATTCTGATTCTATTACCGTCACTGAAACAAGTCATGCCATCCTTCTAATCATTTCACAGTATTTATATAGATTTAGTTTTAAAGTCAAGCCCTTGGTCGTCTAGTCTAAATAAAATGAATCACAGCCCATACATGGAATTCCATAATCCATGTTACTCTTCGGTTGTGGGTACTTTTTTGAAGCATGCTTATCACCATGTTGCTTTATGCAAAAACTTACATACATAATGAATACTTTTTAAACTTAAAAGCCAAAACTCCAAAGAACACTGGTCTGTACACACTCTGGCTGGAAAGATTCCAAATACCAAAATAGACTTGTGTTAATCCTATTTTCATACTAGCTTAAAGAATGTATTTGATAGCAAGATGTGGTTTGTAGTGTGTTCAGTTAAATTTGAAGACATTTAAGTATACCACAATCACCTACTTCACAATATTTCATATGCTTCGTATAGTAACCTCTTAATCGAAACTACTAACTGTGTGTTTTTTTTATTATCTGCCACTGAAAATACAGACCTGTGAACGTGTCTTATTATCTGTTGCACAAAGAGGTATAGATTTTGAATAAATCGTATTAGGTTCCCTGTCTCCAGTTTTCCTCGTTCAGTGGAAACAATACATGTCCTTTTATACCAGTGAAATCTAACACTAACATGCACAAAGAAATAATACATTTTTGTATTCTTCAGTCAATTCCAATAAACATGATAGCGCTACTTCAATTTTCATGCCTATTATGGTTTCTTTTTCAAAAACACCTGATGCGTTTTACTTTTACATAGTAAGATACCTCGAGGTATGCGTTCATATTTAAAATTCATATAACTTACTTTCACATTTCCACAAAACGTTATATTTTCGGTTCGTATTTCGTGCTAAAAATACGCTTTGGTCAGCAATACATTATAACTTACATTTCTGGTGATTTTTTTTAACGCTTCAAAATTTTATACGTCAAATTTTATAAGCATTTAAGTCTTCAGATTCCAGATATCTTTTTTTATTGTATTTCACCAAAAACATCTTTTACAAGGTTTCTGCAATGGAGAGACAAATAAAAAAATGACAATAAAAGAATGAAAATAAAAACTCGGGTCAGATGGAAATAAAAAGCAAAAAAAAAAAAAAAAAGAGATGCAAGAGACGAGACGCCAACTGAAAACGAATTCATAAAAGTAGGACTTTTCCCAATGTCAAGAGGAAACTCAAGAAATGTACACACAAATGAAGAATTAGAAACCACTATTAAAAGATACCAATAGAAAACTAGTGTAAAAGTAGTTTACTTAATAAGAAATGTAATCAATATCCACATCCAAGTGAAAACTTGCCTTGACGACACACACACACACCCCGGTGAAGTTAAAATAAAAATAAATAAATAAAAAAAAAAAAACTGCAATGGAACACCGCCCTCCCCCTCCCCAACTCGTTGACAGGTAGTGCTGTCACTGTACCTCACATGGTACACTGTAGGCATTACTAAAGTTTGTTAGCAACGTTCCTTCGGCAACCACTATCTAGCTTTTACCGCCATTCATGTTTTTTATTTTCTCATGTTGCTGTCTAACTCCCTCTTTACAGTCCCAAGCACAGAATGGCAGAAAGTACCCAAGGTCTTGATTTTAGAGCCTATTTTTCACAAATTAAACCAAATTATGAGAAAAAGCCCTCGAGGATTTGAAATATTACTAAGGAATTTTTTTCTTGGAGCACGTTCATATTATAAAATATAATAATAATAATAATAATAATAATAATAATAATAATAATAATAATAATAAAAGAGAGATAAGATCAAATAATACAATGCTGACATTACAACTAGTGGGGCCTAGATGAATAATATTAATAATAATTGCACCTCTCACAATTACAAGAAGGAAATAGAACTAGCACCAGCAGAATAAAGAGCAAATAAAAGTAACTACTGTGAATGACGATGTCATGCTGAATATGTAACTGAAGTTTCAAACATTATGGTATATCACCGGTCTCGAATATTACTGCAGCATATGTCACCTTGCTTCAAGTAAACCATTTCTTTGAACAAAAATATTAATGTACAAATCTAATTCAAGACAGGTAAAGTAACAAAGTGTCACCACCATGGGTGCTGAGCGTGCTGTTCTGATCTCGACCACATCAAAATATTGGTGAATACTGAAGTGACATCAGTTCTACATATGAATTAAAAGGAAATGCTTACAACTGAATTTTTCATTTGCATTTCCAACCAGAAGAACACACAGTGAGCAAAATCTAAACAATGCCTGGAAATGATTAATTAGCTTTTAAATCTTTCTTTTGGATTCTGTTAGACAGACATGCGCGGGAAACTGCCTGCTGGCAGCAGGGTTCGCTCTGGTATGAACTGGCAGTTTAGACATTTAAAGTTAATATTGAATTTTCAGAAAGCCTTTCTAAACTCTTTGCTTTTGATTAGACATACTTCTGTAAGGTCAATATGCACTGCTACTGCTGCTGCTGCTGCTTGCATTGGAATACATTGATTCAACAGTGCTATTTAACATCATGGTGAATTTATACTGTACTTAACCACTACTCCTTCCAGTAAACTATACTCCTTCAGGCATAGGGTACTGATATCTACCACATTTCATACAATTCAAGTCTTTATGCACACAGAAATCACATTTCATATGGCGTCTGTGTTTGGTTTGCTATTATCCGTTGTTTACTCTACTTGTGCATATATATAACGATTGAAACTGCCAACGTTGTTTATATTATATTTCTTAATGATGTTGCTTGTTCAAAATGGGCAAGTGAATATAACGACAAAGTAAGGAAAATGTATTACTCCCAAAAACCATAAGTATTATGGCGAATGTACAATTAAATCAAATGTATCAATAAATTAAACACTACATAACGTTGTAGAATTAGCCATTTAAACTTTAACATTACGGTTACTAATAAAGTACAAGCTGTGATACCTTTATTCAGTAATACAATAATCTCTCTCTCTCTCTCTCTCTCTCTCTCTCTCTCTCTCTCTCTCTCTCTCTCTCTCTCTCTCGCTCTATATATATAATATATATGTATATATATATATATATATATATATATATATATATATATATATATATATATATATATATATATATGTATAATATATACACACACAGAACCCAAATGTTCATCCCTAGTGAAATTCTACTCGTTTTTAATTGGACCATGCTATTTGCAATGGCCCCTTGGGAATTAGCTCTTTCCATTCAATACTCCATTACTACGATAATTAAACTTCATATGAGAAAGAAACAGAGCAAGACATCAAAACACCGATTTTTGGGGACTCAAGGCAGTAAAACTTTCCGCTGAGGTGAAAAAACGTTTTTAAAAACAACAATTATGACGTCATTCTAATCTCTAACCTCTATTCATAATAGGTTCATTTGTTACCTTTTCATTTTAAAGCGAAAAAGTACAGATGTACGAATTTGTAAAAGGACTTTAAGTTTTCAACAGTAATATACTGTATCTCACAACCAGTGTGACTTGGATTTTTTTTAAAATACTACAAGGGCAAAATATTTCTTCCTTCTACATTTTTTGCGATCAGAGTTATAAACGCAAAATAAAAAAAAAATACAAAGAAAACAAAAAATACATTAAAAGCATTTGAATGCAAAGTATATATTCCAAAGTATGAAACAGCTTGATTTTGATACATAATTCAAAAGTCGCGTTCGGCGCTTTGACGAAAAGGCGACGCCATGAAATATGCATGAAAACAGTCAAGCTTCAGGAAGGGCTGCGGTGTTCAAGACGTAACAAGGATAGAAAGAATGCTGTGAGGAAAAAGCGCAAAGAATTCAGAACGGAGGTCCGGATATTTCCTTTACTAAAGTGTTTGCTAAAACGAAAAAGAACAAAAAAACTGAAGATTGTGGGTGGAAGGTCTCATTAAAGATACAGTAAGAAAGATTGAAAAAAAGGTTTTGAATTTTTATTCTGAGATGAAAGATGCACGAAAGACGTGGAAGACATTCGGTAATTAATATGCAATAAACAAACTATTACATACAGAAAGCTCGTTTATACATTTTGTTACAGGTCTTGTTATTATCTCTGGGTTTTAGTTTTCTTTAGCATCTGACGGTTTGAGAGAAATGAAAAAAAAAAATGTTATCGGCATATCGTGTCTGGCGTTCCACAAGGTAGTGTCCGTGATCCGATGTTATTTTTGGTGTATACAAATGATATGGTTGTTGTCCTGGAGAAAAAAACAACAGTTCAATATGCCGATGATGCAACACTTGTGGGTGTGGTAAAGCCTCCGCTCATGAAAAATGAAGCTGCCCGTAGTCTCAATTATGATATGGAGCGAATTAATGGATGGTGTCGCACCTGGGTTCTGTGACTGTACTGCAGTTACACGAAAACACTATTCATCAATAAATCTCGTAATGATTTTCCACCCCATCCTGCCCTTCAAGTGGATGGGATTCTGCTAAATAAGTCTGAAGCTTTGATTATACTTGGTGTAATTTTTTACTCACACCTTACATTTGGCAAAACATCTAATGACAGTGTCAGCAAATGCCGCACGAAAGTTATGTATTATACACAAGTCCTCATATAGTAACAGCAATGATAAAATCAACATAACCTGTTTTAGGCCAATTGTCTTTCCTTTACTAGAATACTACTCTCCAATTGACAGCTGAGTTGGGAAGTTGGGGATAACACGCTGGTGTGGCAGTTATCCTGCCCAGGTAAAGGCTTAGGCACAGTGGGACTTAGGTTCCAACATCTTTTGTGACTTGTGTGGCTTAGCCGGCAGCGGCCTTGTCTTGCAATTGAAAGACATGGTTTCGATCCTGATGTGAATCAGAAACTTATTTCTGCTTCACACGTGCGTGTATGTTGATTATGTCTATCATATTCACTCAGAAGAGACAATTTGGATGAAATTCTGTCAACTGGGTCACTGCTGAGTCGGGGAGTTGGGGAAAATACGTTGGTATGCAAGGCAGTTTGCCCGCACAGGTAAAGCTCTAGGTACAGTTCCAACTTCTTCATATATATATATATATATATATATATATATATATATATATATATATATATATATATATATACACATATATATATATATACATACATACATATATATATTATATATATATATATATATATATATATATATATATATTTATATATATATATATATACAGATAGACATATAGACAGACAGAATACACATAATCAATCCTAGCGGGGGAACAAACCCTTCACCCCTTTGACAAAAGTATGGCTACCTTCTGAAAAAAAAGGGGATTACCGTAAGTCCGTAACCAAGTAAAATGGTACAAGAAACAGGATCGCGCCTTTTGGTAGTGGAAGGAATTAATCTGAAGTAGGCGTCTCAGGGCGGTAGCTGAAACAGATTGTCACAAAACCGAGAGGTCTAAGAGTCAGATATACCCAAAGATCAAATAAAATAAGCAGTGTCCTGCAGTGTCACAAGACCAAAAGAGGGGAGGATAGACTTGCGTAAACAAAAGGAGGTGATTGAAAAAGTTCTAATTTATAAAAGACAGACACACCGTAGTGCGGAATGCGCAGGAATAATCAATAACTAAGGTAAACGACTAATCACCTTCAAATAAGAGAAATACCTGACACATTTTTGGATAAAGGAAATATATAAGATTTAGTACCTAGGATGTAGAAATACCAGATTTCAAAGCTGATTTCCGATTTTAAGAATTAAGTCCTCAAAAAAATGGATGAAAAGGAAAAGTTATGGACTGAAAATACTGTTAATAAAAGGAGGGGACGTATAGAAGAGAGGAAGGAGAAACACAGCTAAAGAGGAAAAGAGGCAGAGCTCTTAAAAACAAGTAGAAAAAAGCCATACGCAGGATAATGTCTTTTACCTGACATTTAAGTTAACAAGGTCTTATGTCAGACTGCCGAATGTCTCCGATATCAAAAGTGACACTGAAAGACCTCACTGATTTCACTAAAAATAAATCAGTCAAACATCAGTAAGGAAAGAAAAAGGTCCCTAATGGATTTTAAATCATTTAGGTCACTAACAAATATTTACAAGATACATCTACGCTTTGTGAGTATATTATATCCATTACACGTTACGCCATTCTACACATTCTGTAGTCACACCTGCATCACCTACATAATACAGTACAATGGATTGGCTGATGACCCAAGAACTTCTTCCCCTTCATTGCAGGGAATGAGTCTACGGGAATCAGTATCCTGCTCCTAAAAATCGCCACAAAAGGAAATGACTGGTCCCTCACACTTACGAAACCTCCCTAGAAGGCCCGAAATATTTTCATTTATTATTCACTTATTTCTTCTGTTATATGGAACTGTAAAGAACCATGAAAAGGTGTGCAGAAGAGTGGATGTATTGCTTACCAGGCTTCTGGACACAAGGTAAACGAATGTCCAAAGTTGCAGACTACATAGAAATGCATTAGTAAGATACTGGGGGCCATTATTTCCTTTATATAAAAAAGAAACGTTATATCTTCATTACATCAGTCTTCACAGAAAATAAACGACGTATGAAATATAAA
>JANJGK010000005.1:67864832-67889832 GCA_039081455.1 Macrobrachium rosenbergii | reverse complement strand
GATGGCTAAACCTTATCCTGGGAATCGGTTCCAAGATAATAAAAGCATCATGAAGCACTAAAACAACGCGCACCTGCAATAATATAAATATGTGAATAATTATAAGAAAGATCGATCTTTCACACGTCCTATTAATCTTCATTGCTGTCACCCATCTTACCCCAAGTGTACATTTATTCTGTAGGCCAACGAATAACTGGATTAGTTAGGCGTCACTGGCTACAGATGAAGCAATGCCTGTTAGCTCAAGATACATTCTACCTATCACGTTAAGTGGTTATCGACAACAAACATCTAACATCACAGCTCTTTAAATTATATCTACAAATCTTCCTAACCTTTACTTAAATTTCCAAAGCCAACAACTAGAACTGCTATTCCACTGGTCCCGAACAAACGGAAAATTTATCAATACATATCGGACAAATATTGGACAAATAAGTTCCTTATCTATCCACAATGTCACTGGACGCAGGAAACATATTTAGTCAGAGGTAAAAGAATGAAATTAGAGAGAAACGACAATACCTACATGAATGGAATAACTCAAATGGCATGTAGAATGGATTTAAAAGATGAATTACAGATGCTGCTTTGAATGTAGCTCAGAAAAACTGTAAGGGGTGAGAAAAGAAAACTAACCCCTTAGTGGTCACCAGAACTGACGGAATGCGTTACGACAAAAATGAAACTGTGTAGAAAATGGATGAAAACTAGGAGGGCTGAGGACCATCATATCTACAGTACATGGAGGCTAGCAGAGAGCTGGAGAGGGTGAAGGCAACTTAAAAAATGGAAAGTTGGATAAAAATTGGAAAGGATTTAGAAAATTATCTACAAGGCACCAGAAAACTTAGCCTATATACAAAACTGCCAAGGGATCTCAACCCCTCTACGTATGAAACAAAACACCCAAATGATAGAACACTGTTGACCGAAACAAGAGAAATAGAATTAGATGGGAAAAATTACTTTGAGACTTTGCTGAATGTAACCATTAGTAATCTGAATGAAGAGATTACTTTTGAGTTCCATACCTCAGCCAGCACAGAAACTGACCTATCAATAAGACAGCTAGAAGAGGCACTTAAGAGAATGATAAACGGCAAAGCTCTTGGTGTGGATCGAATTCCTGCAGACCTAATGAAATGTAAGGGCAGTGAGAGAAAAGCTTGGTTTTTGGAACTACTTGCTATGCTTTGGGAGGGTCAAACTGTACCTGATGGCTGGAATAAGGATCTGATGCGTCCCATCTAATAGACAGGGGATACAACCGATTGCTCAAAATATGGAAGCATTTCTCTCATGTCTCATGCTTTCATGGTTTACGAAAGAGTTCTAGAAGGGAGGCTGAGAGGACATGCTGAATGCAAAGTACTAATTTTCACCCTGAAAATGGTTTGTGAAAAAAGCTGGTAGTGGAATGAAGATGAGTATATATTTTTTTTCCAGACCCAGAGAGAGCCTTCGATCGTGCACCCAGGCACAAAAGATGGCATGATGAATACTATGAGATCCCAGAAACTTAAGACAGCAATTTTCAAGATATAAAATAATACTAAATGCAGACTGAAGACCCTCATTAAAAATGGTTTGATGCCATATCAGGTGCCAGGCAAGGCAGTATCCTCTGATTATCATTGCTCATGCTGTTTCTGGACAAGTGTATGAGAGAGAGAAACCCCAATGGAGAGAAAGTCATTGATCTAACATGCAGATGACCATGGCATGGCAGCAGGAACAGGGAGAGACCTTCAAAGTGAACTAGAAGAATGGAATAACACCGTAACAAACAACTAAATGTAAATCTTCAGAGAGAAAACAGAAATCATGCCGTTATCAAGAACACCTAGAGATGCGAACATATCATTGGAGGGCCAGGTATTACATCAGTGCAGCAATTTGATCTATCTAGGCATTATGTTCTGTGATGGAAATAAGTAAGAATTAAAAATAAATCATCGGCTCAACAATTTTAATAACATGTATCTACTTTATCCACAGATGAAAGTTGGGAAAATACTAAAAGTAAAAACGATAATTTATACCACTATTTAAAACCAGTTCTGACCTGTGGCCATGAAATTTGGAGATTAACATCAAGAACCAGAAGAAAATCCAAAAAGCAGAAATGAAAGTACACAGACTGATAAAGGGCATTACAAGGTTAGACATGACACGAAATAAAGACATTGTGAATGAACTGAGGTGGACAGCAACCCCAGGTTAGTTGAAAGAGGACAGTTGCGATAGTCTGACCCCGCAAAGGGGATGGAAGAGGATGGAATGGATGCCGGATCGAAGAAGACCTGTGGAAATAATAAAGACAAGCTGGAAGGAAAACTTAGACGCAACAATGCCAAAGGGAGGAAGTTCTCTACAACAGGTTGAAAAGGAAAACTGATTTGAAGATCGACTGGTATGGAAATAATCCCTGAGGCATATATATATATATATATATATATATATATATATATATATATATATATATATATATATATATATATATATATATAATATATATATATATATATATATATATATAGATAGATAGATAGATAGATAGATAGATAGATAGATAGATATATGTATATGTATATATATATATATATATATATATATATATATATATATATATATATATATATATATATATATATATATATAGTGTATATATATACACATATATACATACGTCTATAAGTATACATACATCTATATACGTCTATACACGCATATATATATATGCATATATTTATATTTACATATATGAAAATACTTCAACACTTGGAATACTTGAACATAAACAAAAAAGCGAGCAAAACGCGAATAAATGAAACGAGTAATCAAATAAACCGACAAAAAGCAGTAACATGTTTGCAACAGAGAACTTCAAATGTACGAAAGTAAACAAAGAAATCCCATTATGTGCAAAATGCAACAGAGGAACTGCATGAACAGCGTCTGCATGGTGATGGTAGTTAATTAATGATTAGGTACATTCTTTCTGGTGACATGTAGTACTCTCTCTCTCTCTCTCTCTCTCTCTCTCTCTCTCTCTCTCTCTCTCTCTCTCTCTCTCTTATGATGCAACAGCCAAGTTAAACTACTCGCTAACTAAGAGTTCCACCAACTTTTAATGGACTTCATGCATAGGTGGAAACAACAAGCGCGCACAAACATGAACACAGAATGAGAAAGAGAGAGAGAAAGGGAGTATAGAGATTTAAAAAACATTGTTTAATCTGCTTTGTTCCCAAATTGAAACAGATATCAATTAACAGTTAATCGCAGAAGTTAATAGCTTAACATAAAACAAAACCCGTTTGAAACCTATTTCCCAGCCCTATAAATTTTCACTCAGTAAATATAAATAAATAAATAACAAATAAATCTAGCTAGAATATACCAGCAAGATCTAAACAGAAAAAAATAAATAAATAAATAAAATTCCGGTGTGTTGCTTTCAGCAGTGTTATTTTCTATCATTCCGGAATGGAACAGGTGATCGGTGTAGCAAAGTTACTGAATAGATAGAGTACAAAATTTAGGCCAAAGGCCAAGCGCTGGGACCTATGAGGTCATTCAGCGCTGAAACGGAAATTGAGAATAAAGGGGGTTCGAAAAGCGTAACAGGAGGAAAACCTTGCAGTCGCGCTATGAAACAACTGTAAAGAGAGGTTGGGGGGGGGGGGGAAGTAAGATGGATGAAAGAGAATATGAATGGAGGTACAGTAGAAGGAATGAAAGAGGTTGGAGCTAGGGGCCGAAGGGACGCTGCAAAGAACCTAAGTAATGCCTACAGCAGGACCCTGGCCTACAGTGTACCGTGTGAGGTGCACTGACGGCACTAACCCCCTACGGGGGCAAAGTTACTGAAAACTTCAATGTTATTAACACACACTGCAGCCGTAGCTTAGAATCTGTCGCTTATGAAAAATTCTGGGAAACTTCTGGAAAATATTAACAATCGGATATATAATTTTTGCCATCAAAATAAACGTATTACACAATCTCCCCTTTACGTTAAGCATTAATGCAAAACTCGTGAACAGCGTGCAAGAGTTTTTGTAATAAGGAAACAAACATTAACCATAAAACAATAAATTCTACATTGTCTCACATAAGCCTCCTCAAGTGTTGTTACCACAGGAGAAAGCTGAGAGTGGAAGCATTACTTTTGCTTCCCTAAAATAAAATTTTTCACCTCTGAAACGTCTACATAGAAGTGTCATTTAATTTTCAATACATTTCTCCTTTCCTTGACAACCTTAGACAGTCTCACGAGTTTCTCTACATGATTCCTTCTGCAGTGCCACTGCAATACAATCAGCCTTCTTCTTCCTTCCCCACCGCGAGGAAGCAGTGCCGTCAGTGCCCCTCACGCAGTGTGCTTACGCATTTCTAAAGGGTTTATGCAGCGTCCCTTCAGCCCCTAGCTGCACCCACTTTTAACCTTTTACTCTACCTCCGTTCCCTCTTCCTTTTTACACTCTTGCTGTCTGGCCTCTGCAGCTATCATTTCTTAGTCAATTGTAGAATCTTCTCTAAGTTTCACCCTTAGAGCCTTATTCCATGCTTCATTTCCTTTATTTTCCGGATCTCTTTTGTCTTGCTGTCAAACCTCTGCAATTCCTTATTTTCACTGTTTTCAGCACTGAATTGCTGAAAGAGCCCAGTGCTTGACTTGACAGCTTTCATTTCATAAAATCAAATTTTATACTTTCTACATCACTAAAATACTCATTTCATTGTTCAACCATGGCCTATTATTATTTATTTCCTACTTCCCTACGATAGTAAAGTCTTCATGGTGATTTGTTGGCACCAGCAGTAAACTTTTGATGTTTATCAGGCGTCTTTCAGTGTTATTTCTAGTTCAAGCCCATTTTTTCAGATAACATAATCATATTTGATCTTTTTAGTTTTTTATCACTTCAACTTATTGCCACAATTTACGCCAATCTGCACCAACTAAAACTGCTTTCTAGCTTCACTTTACTTTCAACATGCTACTGATACCTCAAGAAACTTCTTCTTCACTCCTACATCCACCATATTTTGATATTTGCAACTATTATGGGAAATAACAGTACATTTCAAGTAAAATGGTAAGACATCCTCTTGTTTAAAAAGATCAAGTTTTACCCGTACAGTTCCCTTACCACATCTCACCTAAAATAAAAGATGGAAAAACACTTCCGGATAACCTAATTTTTCCCACTAAATTTCGTTTTAAAAGAGCACTTTTACAATAAATCTTCACAAATAATACTTATGTTTTTAAGATAAGAACTTTTTACAGTTTACAAGGGTCAAATTTAGGCCCACTTAAAATCATAAACCTGCTTCTTGTTCTGGGAACGGCTTCACGCATGTGTTACCCAGTCGAGAGGAAATTTCATTGCTTAACTTTTTCTACAAAGTCGAGAAGTCCCATCTACTGGTAGCTTGATAGCGACCGCATCAAAATGGCTACTGGTAATGCACATCTGTACCTACACACCCGCATTCTCTCTCTCTCTCTCTCTCTCTCTCTCTCTCTCTCTCTCTCTCTCTCTCTCTCTCTCTCTCTCTCTCTCTCTCTCTCTCCCAAAAGAGATGAAATCGGAAGACTTCCGTACTTGAATAATTGAGGCTTGTTTTCATTCCGGCTAAAGTGTCTATGGGGGTAGGAATTGGCCTAAGACAACATGACTATTAAGTGTACAAGAACTTTTTACAATTAGCTTATAGGGACCTTATCTAACTTTGGTCTCATTGTAATATATTTTCCGAAACATTTACGAGAGTGCAGAGTTTGTTGCAGGGGAGACTAAGCTGGGAGCAAGAGGGGACAGAGAGTATTTCAAATGTCTGACGAAGTCATTTATTGTGTTTGCAACATGTTGCATACCGAAAAAAAGCTAATTCCTATTCATCACACACGCAAAATTTCAAAGTACATGAACAGAGAGTAATTATCGTGGAAAATAACTATACATGATACAGATAACAAATAACATTTATCAATAATGCTAATACTACAACAAATAATATAAATAAACAATCTAATAACTCCATTTATGAAGATAAATGCTACGAATATGACGGCACTATCAGGAATATAAGGCTAACCATGCAACCGGTGAGAAAACGCTTGGAAATGCATAAATGCTAATTGTGCTTCTTTGCAATTGTAATAACTCACAATTGAACTATGATGTTCGAGGATCTACTGCTAAATGAATTTTAACTGACATCACTTGATGATTATCATAAATCATTCAAGGTATCATTAAAACATTATCGCTATAAATCAAGGCAGCACCATAGAAATGACATACGCTTTGCCCCATACATTCTGAAGCAAATTAATCAATTACAATATTTGTTGATCTGAGAATATTTTTACAAATCGCATAAAATGTGCAGATCTTCACAGAGAGTAATATTCTGCGCCATATGTTTGCAATCATTACAAATTACTTTAGCTTTTTTTAGTGTTAGCATTCTATAGGAGCAACCTTTTTTAAAGCAAGTTTTGCCAATTCGGAAAAGGTTTCAAACTTACTTTTACCGAAAATTTTTAACTTATCGTTCACAAACTCACTTTTGCGCTGGACACATCCATCGCGGCAGTAAATTGCCGGAACTGATTTGCTATTGATTTGGCGGGAGTTTTTTCCTATTTCGTGAATGGTTAGAATATGCCGCATTTTCTGATGCATTTTGGGAAATCAACAGAGTAATTTTGATATTAACAAGAGTTATCCGAGAAATCATTTTGCAAAATGGTTCCTAAATGTGTATATTTTGACCGTCCATCATCATAAAAATGTCTGTGGTTTTGAAAGTTAGGACAAGGTCATGAAACCCTGTCGAGAGATCAGGTGAACATTGCGTTAACATAGTAAGTTGCATAGAATTTGGTGAAATACAAATGAAAAAATAAAAACTAGCCAAGTTAACGAAATAAAGAAAATCCTAACACCTCTATGAGGTCTAACGGCAAGAATGGATAATACCAACATTAATGACAATAATAAGTGGGTAATTAAATTAAGTATATAGGATTTGTTGTAAAAAGTTTCACCTTGTATGCAAATCATGTCCTCCAAACCTAGAACCATCTAGTTAGTGACGTATAGAAATTACTAACATTTTCTGATTTTTCTGGAAAACTTACCATATTCACTTTGCCTGTTAATAGCTGTTTCATCTACCGAATAATAATAATAATAATAATAATAATAATAATAATATGGTGAGGACCACTTACTTAGTGCTGTAATATTGAAGGCAACTGCTTAGCACAATGAATACAAATTTATATTTCAAACTTTACACACGGATTGCTCATCACTTCTAAATTACCTTCGGTTTTTATTCCTAGGTTGAGTGAATTTGATATTAAACGATGTTTGTAGCTTAATGTTTGTGTATATGGTATGCATTCACTGCCAGCATTTTTCAACTGGAATTTTGTTTACATCTCAACAGCTCATGGATTATGTACTATTAATATGTTGGCTTCTCAGGGTAATAGGTACATTACTTCATCAAAATTAACGGTTTCTATTCTACGGCTTTTCATTTCAGTTGTAAAGTATGTAAAAGGCATTGTCTCTTGCGTAATAATAACGCCCACAAAGTCGGTTAAAGTCTTTCCAGTAAAGCTTTCCTCTAACTCTCATATTTCTATATTCCAGGTGTTATTTCATACCTCCGAGAAAACACAATCCTATTTTCCAGTATGTCACATTCAAGAGCTGCAATTATACTACGTGTGTTTATACAGCAATGTCATTTGAGTAATTATTTGCATTTTGCTCAAACTATTCAAGAACGTTGCAGCTATGCACGTTTTAAATTATGTCATGTAAAAGGATTTTCTTAATCTGCTCCCTGTAAATGGTGTTGCATTCAAAGCACTTTCTATTAGCAAACCTAAATCCCTTCCTTTGTGCTTATCCTTACAGCTGCCCTCTCAAGCTTTCATTGTAATTACACGACCTTTCTTCTCAAGGATTTTCCTATCTTTCTCTAAGAATATTCCGTTTCTGGTATATGGCATTTGTCTTCTCCACTTTACAGACAATAAATACGATTTCTTTATAAGTTACTAACGAACCTGTCTTTAGCAATATTGCTCTCACTGGCGTTACTTTTTTATCTGGATGCTTTAATTGATCAATTTTTTACAAGGAGAGGTTCAATAGTGCATACAGAACTAAAAACCTAAATTTCCTACCTATTCTTTTTCTAGTACATCTCATTACTCCACTTCTCTCCGCAGCCTGCTTTAAATTCTATTCTATTGCCATTGTTCAATGGCATATTTTCTTTTTCTTGTGTCCAGAATCGAAAGAAAAGTTTTAAAATCTTTATCTGTGCATTTAGTGGCTGGCATATTTGCACGACGGGATAAAAAATAACTTCAGCGTTAATTTCCACTTATTCCTTTCCAAAGTTACATTACTCAAAATGTCCAAAGATTATCAATGTTTTGCTAAAGTCTGAACTTTACATAACATACTTATGGCGGGATCTGCAATAAAAATCACGCTTCGCTCATAAGATGAAATAATAACCATCCATTGCAAAGTTACTGTGAAACAGCACTTCAAATCAGCTTCTGCAGACGATTTGAGTTTATTAAAAAAATAAAAGCTCCGGATACAATATTCCACTATTTTCTAAATCATTACTTGTGTTCAGTCTTTCAGCTAGTTACACAAATATTTAATGGTTTCAACAGTCCTCTGTTTTCTGTCCCTCTGATCCAAGTTGACAATTCAACCTACTAGAAGTTCCAATACTTCAAATCGAAGTGTATACGAATATATCTAAAGTTTTTGTAATGGTAAGAGCAACTGAAAACCCTCATCTTTTTATGATTCACTCAAGTCGGAAAAGCGAACGCCGAGAAACCGGGTTTTAATCCTGAAGCGACAGATCTGCCTCTGGGAAAATGTATGGTGGGGGAAAAATACACACTCTTTTGTGGTAAAAGGTAAGAAATAATTACCAGGCCGAACAATTCGTGGACTACGGCTCACACCGAAAGAATATATTATGTCAGTCATGATGGCGTGGTTTATGTCACGATGCCACCTGAGAATGCAATATACTTTTTTAAGTCTACTGAATAAATGGCGGAAAAGTAAACAGATATGGGGCAAAAGAAACGGCAAGGAATACACAGCAGCAGAAAGAAACAGGTTCTAAAGAAAGAGCAAGAAGGATGGGGTCACTTTCTTGACTGTTTTAATCTATTTGATTAAGCGGAAGTAAGAGAAAGAAAATCCCAAACAGGAAACAACACTGAAAGCAACGACGGATTAACCCACGTAAAGCCTCAGCCTTTGGGAGGAAGAAAGGAATCTTATCCAATAAAAACAAATTGTCAGAAACACTTTCCCAGTCGGTTTTTTACGCTATATTGAGGCCCAGAGCCACCCATGACGGACTCAAAATCTGTTCATGTTTCTAAGCTGTGATGTTAGGGAGAATGTTAGCACCAGGATAAGACCAAACAGATGGTGTAACTGTATTACAAATAATCATTGTAGGTTAAACTTAGTAAAAACGTTTTGAATTCATCACAACAATAAGCAGTTAACAAAAGTGACTATTTGTTTAATGTGAAGAAGTTAACCTCGTAAGCAAAGGCAGGAGTGAAATACTTCATTCTCTAGAAAGTCTAGAGCTTGGAATTTTACTCTTTGAACTTTTATTTTATGCCCTACAAAAACTTCTGAAAATCAAAGGCCCCTAACTATCAATTTCTATGACATAAATAAAACTTTTGGCAATTAAATTGACGCGTGAAACCAAAAATTGGTAACGTAAACTACGAGCAAAGAAAATGTTGACCCTGGCAAACAAGACAAGGAATAAAGTCTAAAGATTATTTTGCCCGCAAAATGACTAATTAAAAAAAGGGAAAATAATCACTGTGTCAAATTTACAACCTACTAAGTTCCTTCAGTCAGTCAAATATGGTTCAAGCTGACTTGAAAAACAGGACATGATAAAAACATACTTGTGGAAAATAATCCTTAACTACCAAGGGCCTTACCAACCCAAAGGTAAGCAGTAGACAATGTGGAGCTACAGGTTAATCAATGAAATATCTATCATGGCTTCTAAAATCTAGAGAAAGTATTATAAAATTCTGGTCTCTATACTGACTTGAGATCTTGAAAAATTATCAGGGGAAAATAACAGGTAACCATAAGGGTATCGTACCTGCCTATCATGTTTCATTAGAATCAAGAGAAGCAGGGTACAATGTGGGATGATGATGATGATGATGATAATAATAATAATAATAATAATAATAATAATAATAATAATAATAATAATAATAATAATAATAATAATAATAAAACCCGAGCCAAAAACGAAGCCTGGCACGACATTCGAATAGAGATGATATTGATAAAATTGAACTCAATCCGTTCTGACAATCAAGAGCTTCAGTGTAATTGTGCTCTGATGTGATCATTACAGCGCATTCATGAACTACCACAATTTTTCTAAAGCCTTACATTTTAATATATATTCTGTTTGTTTTACTAACACGAAAGGCAATACCAGCATCTTGAAGGTTATAAAGGCAAATGATTAACATCTCTCTAAGGACGGCGAATTGCCCCTCCGCTTAAATGTGGCGTTTCAAGCAAAATTACTTGTATTAAGCATCCTGAAAATTAATTCCAACTATAATACTTTCTGAATATTTACATAGAAAATGCTGAAAAACTGGCCATGGTAAAAAAAATATCTGGGGTATATAATCAACCTGAAAAGTGTAATCCATTTCTAAAAAAAAAAGGATAAAATTTTCGCTTATAAAAAGATCTGTCACCTTGAAAGATAAATTATGGTCAAAAACAGTTTTCAAACTATCACCAACCGTAGCAATATGTGACTGCAAAGTTCTTCAAAACTTCCCCGAAATTAAACTGACTTGCCACCTAGAATAATGAACAAAGTAAAAAATGTGACTGCAATCACACTTAACCCCTAGCTTCATATGCACCAAGTTTCATCAAAGCAGGAAGAGCTAAAACACTGAAAAACTACATTTTAGCCTTTACACCGCTCTGTGATATTTAAAGAGAGGGACAAAAATATTTTGGATATACAATCACAACCCTACAGGCTCCGATTTGTGACCTGCACAGATAAGACTTACTTAAAAATATATTGGAAAATTTCTCACCATTCAAGGTACCAACCTGTCAACTTTCATCAAACCACACTAAAATATAAGGCTGACTGACCATTGCGTAAAAAAAATTCATAGAAAATAATGTATAATGGAACTAACATCACAAATTACAAAAACTGAGATAGATCACTTACCAAATTTAAGATGATCTGCAGTTTACACTGTACTTGACGTAACCGCAATCGACGGTATAACTAAACACTCCCCCCTAAACACTCCCTGACAAAACTTTGAAACACGGAGAACTCCACTTGCTAGTCAAACAATGTTTTCTACTATGCAAAAACTTGAGTACATGATGGTCTTTAGTTCTCGGAAGTCGAAGATGTGTACTTTTGTAATACCTTTCTTACATGTATAATTTTTTTTTTTTTTTTATTAAATTATCCTTCGGGCTCTGGTGTGAATTGAGCAGTATTCATAAAAGCCATCTCAGTTATATGTAATTGTCTGACGAATAAAAATTCGTGAAACGAAGATCTCCATTTTTTATGTTACGGTGAGTTTGTTTTAGCAGATCATCGAAAATCCAATAATGTGCCAAAGTGATAAATGTCTTACAAATTCTGAATGAGAAACATCCCTCCAAAGCAAGCAATATCGCACGCCGTGGACAGTCCTGAAGTTATATATTTATAATCTCATGGCAATTACGCTGAAGTTCTTCTCTATCCTGAGTGTCTCCCATTCTATGATAGACTTGTGGGCAACGACGACTGTGATCTGAAAAGAAAAAATGAAGTCTATTGCCTTATCTGAATATGAAGTAGGAGCTTTTGTAATTTATTTTTGAAATTTGTACGTATTAAGATCGTGATTTAACAATACACTTCGATAATCATTATCACTCTGGTCTAAAGAAAATTTTTCTTCAAAATTATAAATAAAAATTTTTACCATGCCATCGTTTTTAAAAGAGGTTCATGAGACATCTCGCATAAAGCAGAAGTGGGGATGTGTGGGACCGAAAATCAAAGGCATTCAGTGTCTACAATTTCCTCAACCCATCCTTGCTGTAGAATCTATAAACACAGAGGAAGACATTCTAAAAATTCTTTTACGGCAATGGGTAATCCTTCATTCCCAGCGTCAAGCAACTTTAATTTTTCGAAGCAAAATATAAAAAAATCATTCATCGCAATGCAGTAAGGTTCTAGTATGTTGATGACATAATGTGTGGTTGACCAGGTAGCGGAAATGTACATAACCTCTTTGTAAAAATAAGACGAATTACCTGTAGTACCATCAATAAAATTTACTATGGAAATGGAAAGGACGATTGCCTACCTTTTTGGATTGCCAAATGCACTGAACTATAGCCGATTCACTTAATTGAGGTAGATTCTTGGGCATACGAGACGTTTGTTTGGCGGCCTCTGATTGGCTGGTACCGGGAGATACGCAGCTCGCTGGCTGTCTCATTTCTACGTATGTAGCTCAGAAAACTAGTAATATGTTTATATTTCTTCATTTATCTCACGTTTTACACAAGATGGGAAAGTTTTGGTCATACCATAGGATTTGGTATTAATTGTACAACTAAATATTATGATTTCCTGAAATCAATAAGAGAAAACACAAAGGAATTACGAGTAAAAGTGAAGAGAGAAGCACTTCATTCTTTATACCTGTTTTTACTGATCATCAGATTTTGCATCATTAATGCGATCAAGATAAAGTAAAACTTGTGTTTTCATACAATAAATTCACCCTGAATACGCTGGTGCTTTCAGATTTTAGATGCGTGTGATATGTGAAGAGAAAATGAAGAATATGTCGTATTATGTTGCATCCGTTCTTGATTCAGTTTGCCAAGAGACGGTGATGATGATCTGCAAGACACCGCGTTGGTCCTCTCAGCCGTTGACAGTTGCCAGTTGGCGATATGAGAAGTTTGCAGTTTCGACATTATTCACCGTATTATTATGTCATTACATTTTCACATTTTCTATAAATAAATGCACATAATTCCCATTATGACTGTCGAACATTTTCACTCCAGTATTATATACGTCCGTATGTCTGGACATATATGACACGAAAAAAAAAAATAATCAGATGGATGCATCTGGATATGTTGGGTTCAATTTAATCTAGAAATTTGCATACATACTGTAGACTACATGATAAATAACACGCCTACATAATGATGAGTTCATTATTATGGCCACCCGTTTCTCTGGTCAATAACATCAAAAGCTTATTTTACATATGTTCATTCAATGAACATAAGTACATTTTTTATTTCTTACCATAAAATCTGTTGGCGATGTCTAAATTGAAGCCAGCACATCCAGATGCATCCATCTGATTTTTTTTTTCTTATCAGATATGTCCAGACATATGGACATATATGATATTGGAGTGAAAATGTTCGACAGTCATAATGGGAGTTGTATGCATTTATTTACAGAAAATGCAATGACGTAATAACACAGCAAATATTGTCGAAACTGCAAACTTCTCATATCGCCAACTGGCAACTGTCAACGGCTGAGAGGACCAACGCGGTGTCTTGCAGATCATCATCACCGTCTTTTGGCAAACTGAGTCAAGAACCGATGCAACATAATAAGACATATTCTTCATTTTCTCTTCACATATCACACGCATCTAAAATCTGAAAGCACCAGAGTATTCAGGGTGAATTTATTGTATGAAAACATAAGTATTACTTTATCTTGATCACATGAATGATGCAAAATCTGATAAGTAAAAACAAGTACAAGGAATTAAATGCTTCTCTCTTCACTTTTACTCGTTGTAATTCCTTTGTGTTTTCTCTTATTGATTTCAGGAAAAAATATTTAGTTGTACAATTAATACCAAATCCTATGGTATGACCAAAACTTTCCTATCTTGTTCAAAACGTGAGATAAACGAAGAAATATATAAACATATTGCTAGTTTTCCGAGCTACAGACGTAGAAATGAGACAGTGAGCGAGCTGCCTACCTCCCGGTACCAGCCAATCAGAGGCAGCCAAACAAACGTCTCGTAGGCCCAGGTGAATCGGCTATAGTAATGATTTTAAATACAATGTGTAAAGAAAACCCACCAATATTTCTGCCTATCCTCAGTTTTATCCTGGTCACAGTAATAAGGTTAAGAAAATAGTTGTCACACCCATATCCTTAAAATCATTACGTATATGCAACCCTAAATGCATTGAAGATGAAACAGATATTAGGAATATTGGCAACAAACTGAAATATCCAGACTATGTATCAGACAATGCATTTAAATTGGCAAAAAAGATATTTTATGTTCGCAAAAAAGATATTTATAACAAAATACCTACTTGTACTGCCATATTTTAGTGATTTCAAAGATTTTCCCCATCTACTTAAGAAATCTGGGGTTAATGTAGCATTTAATAAAAATAAAACAGTGAAAATTGTATTTTAAAGAACTTGACCGGCAATACTAAAGGGAGTAGCTATAGCAGATTCCATGTAATTTTTGTGATAACTTTCATATAGGTCAAACTGGAAAAACATTGGAAAAAAAGAATAGAACTGCATAAAAAATGTGCAAGAGATGCACAGGTGAACAGTGAGATTTTTGTACAGGAGAAAATTTTTTTTTATTCTAATAATGCAATATAAAGAAACATCGAGTAAAATTTATAGGAGTGTTTTGGCCAAAACATGAACATTAGTCATGGCATGTACAAACTGGATTCATTATCCTCAAAATAAATATGCAAGTTTAATTTTAATGAAGGTAATTCACCCATTGGACCCACAACCTACCTAACCTAGGCTAAGCTACTGTAAATCAAAAGAAAAAGCTTGCAATTTAAGATTTGTGATTTAACCTAACCACAGCTATCATAAACAAGCCTAGGGCGTTGAGTTCTTATCTAGAAAAGGGGCTTTGTGAATTCTGGACCCCACATAACCTAACCTACGGCACTGTTAATTAAAATAAATAAGTTCAACCAAACCTAACCTAGAGTACTGGATCCTTACCTTGCCAGACGAGGGTTGGGGAGGGTGGGGGGGGCGACGACTTTACCAACATGGATTCCCCTACTTAACCAAACCTGGGGTCATAAACTAACCTAAATGTACCTCACCTAACCTAACTTTGGGTGCCCGGTCCTTACCTGGCCCCCCAACTAACATAACCTAGGTTATCAGGTCCTTACTTACCTAGCGTGTGATGTTAAAACCCTTCAAAATACTGTACACACTAAACATAAGAAACGCATTCAATTATGGTTTACCTTACAAATTGTCCATGAGACCAAATGTTCAATAAATCTTACCTTAATAACAATCAGAACCAGCAAAAGTATACTCTCACATTCAGATGTTAGAATACATCCTTGCCATTTCACTCATTTTGTATTTTCCCCCAACCCAAAACCCTGTTTTCTATAATTGTAGGAAATTAGGGTATCTATGATCTTCAAAATACTACAACCGAATTAAATGTCACACAAATTAAAAAAAAAAAAATAATAATACAAGCAACAATTACTACATGTCTACACTGAAGGACCCTTGTCTACAAACTGAAGCCGGGCTTTTCCAACACTGCCTGGATTTCAAAACCTCACTTAATTGGTGAAACTTAAAAGAAATGTATCAATCAAGTTTCAGCATTGTTCATGTTCCTAATATGCTAGCCAGCCTTAACCATAACGCATTACAACAAAACTAAAGTGATTCGTAATATCTTGTAAATAGTCAATTTATGGAAGATGTAAAGATTTCAATATGATTGATAGTATCAAGAAGACTTATAGGCAAAGCACCTTCTCTAGATAAGAACCCAGCGCCCTAGGCTTGGTTATGATAGGTATGGTTAAGTTGTCACAAATCTTAAATTGCATGCTTTTTCATTTTAATTTACAGTAGCCTTGACTAGGTTAGGTTAGGTTAGGTTGCGGGTCCAATATCGAGCCCTAGTAATAAAGTCAGTGATAAATCAACCCTGCAAACATGCACACATACAAACAAAGACACACACTACAATATATATATATACTGTATATATATATATATATATATATATATATATATATATATATATATATATGCACAGTATAGGCAGTCTTCTAAGACCCCATACCTAAGAATACGATTTCGATGTGGAACGCGGGTGATATTTTGACTTTCTGAATTCCGATGAGTTGGTTTTATGACGTTATTTACCAAATTACATGGCCTTACTGCGTGGATTAAAGCAAATGTTTGAAGGATGCCAGGATTAGTTCCCCGGGGGTAATAATAATTCATCTTCGTTAACAAAATGTAGAAAATCAACTTTTTCAGTACCTTACATTCATTTCTTTAGTTCTCATATTTCCGTTAAGGTTAGACTCTTAAGCAACTTATTTTTACGACCCTTAGGATTTGTTACCTAAATGAAGGACACTGTGTAAAATGATCTGCGAGTAAATATCTTCCCTCAACACCATAAGTAGGTCACTGAAATGACAGTTCATAAAAAAAATCAGATTTTCATTCCTCCCCCACATGAGAGGTCGAAGCAAATATTCATTGAAAAAATATCTTATATTGCACAGCACCAAAGAAATCTGTGAAACCTTACGCAATAAACTGTGGGCATGTGATTAAGACAATGTATCGAACCCACCATTTAACTTGATTTCACCATACTTTTAATAGCACGGGGTGAAATTTATACGGATCCCTAATTAAGCGCTGAAAATCGGTTATCCCGACTGTCGCAATAATGCCAAACGCACCCAAACATGAACACGCCCGCGCGCGCACACACACGCACACATACACACGGACACGGGTACGCACACGCACACATACACACGAACACGGGTACGCACATGTGCCACACACACACGCGAACACGACCACGCACATGGACACACACGCGCACACACATATACTTATACAGTAGGCTTATATATATATATATATATATATATATATATATATATATATATATATATATATATATATATATATATATATATATAATTTTATAACCGTATATATACATATATATTATATATAATGTACTTTCCTCGAAGTTAGGCCTAGTTTTTTTTGTTGTAGCCGTCAAAGCTTGGCTTAGGGAAACTGCTCTAGCGTGTTGTTAAGGAACGGAATTATCTACATGGTAATTCTAATGATTCCACCTTCATAACGCTGTAGTCCATATCTCTCGCTATACTCACCAAATATTAATAGATATCTATACTCACAAAATTCCTGATGGCAAAAGGAATCCATACTCTATAGAGGATTAAAAAAATTATTGGTTGCGGTGATTTGCCACCGTGCAAATGACGGTAAACGGCACACCACTACCGGGGCCTAGTTCCTGCCATCACACCGATTGGAATATTTCCCGCTCGTTGTTTATGTTTTTTGTTTAAATATGACGTCTTTTGTTTACGTCTCGTTTTGCACGTTACCGTAAAATGGTAGTTATCGAGCCAGAGGATAGCGGTAACAGCCTTCAGTTTTACCCACATGACAACCACGACGTTCAGCTACCTGCCTTATGGACACAGCTGTTTGTTAAAATAAAAATCCGATGATATGTTCGTTATTTACTGCCATCATACAAACCTAAACTCTGCTTACCTCTCGGGATGCCATGACATTGGAATGATGACTTCATTGCCCAGACTATAGTGTTAGAAGCGTCTTCACTACATTCGACAGAGCTGCTTTCCCCTGTGTATTTTTCACCGAGTGCAGCAGACGTCAAGGTTTCATCACTCGTAATACAAAGGCTTGCACTTGCACTTTCATGAACTTTTCACACACCACAGAAGTCTCACAGCAGTGCGCATACTTCAAGGTTCAATGCACGACTATTATACGAAAAATCCGTAAATGCACTCATTGTTTGACTAGTCATTTCAAAGTCTAAACTTATAGGTTCTATTCGCTTCGCTGTCGAGAATAAAATGAACCGTGTGACAGTTCCTTCCGGTTAAAAAAGTAGTTCCTGTCTCATCAAATACGGCTGCAATGAACATTGTTCTTAATTCTGTTATATATCCTTATATTTAAGGGGTTTTGTTTTTTATATCGTTATCTTCCTATAAGTATTTTTGTATTATTGATAAATATGCAGACTCGTTCCCTGTGCTATTTCTGGTGTTCTTCCGCAAAGTATGATTCGAGAGTGAAGTGACCTTGCCAGTGTCAAACGTGCTTCTTGAACTTAGTGTATAACCAACTAGTGTATAATCAGAGTAATTCATGCTCTTGTACGTCATTAAGACTCATCAAAACAGGCTGCAACGAAACAGTGGTGACTGAATTACCATAACGTGAAACAGTAGCAAGAGGTTGTCTCTTTAGTGAGTGAGGGAATCATTTCCATTAACCACCTGCGCGGAGAATCTCAATGGCCTCCGAAGGTAATGTCATTCATTTCTTTTTTGTCAAAAATTTGCTGTGCCTCTTTTAGTTACCTAGAAACAGTAGGCTAACGTTTGACATATTATGTAAGGCATCATCAGTTTGCTTAAGATGACTGCATGCTAAAATTATAGCCTACCTTTTGTTCTCTGCGGTAATTTTATTTTTAGTTCAGCGATACACTCACGTCCGATACTACAGAGAACGTTTGCCATTCATTATAGGGCTACATATTAAGCGTAGCCTATATATAAAGCGCTGGCCTAATACGTCAGAGGGAGGCAGTTCAAATCACCAGGGGGAGGGTTATTGTTTGCTTATAGGTATTTATATAGTGGTGAATGGCGCAATTTATGTGGGAAGGTTTGGCGTGCTGCTGATAGGTGTAACGTTGGCAGCTGTGGAAACCTTGGACTGCACATTGGTTCATGCGCCGAGTATGAGTGTTGCCGTGACAACCGTGTTGCCTTTTTCTGGAGCCATCAAATGTGTGAAAAAACTAGTTTATATATATATATATATATATATATATATATATATATATATATATATATATACATGTATATATAACCCGGTAGGGGGATAGTGTCGTCTGTGCACCTGACGCGGTGCACAGTAGGCATTACTTAAGATTCTTTGCAGTGCAACTGAGAGGTTTCCCTCCTGTCAGGCTACATCTTTTAAGATTCTTACTGTAAGTTTTTTTTTTTCAGCGCTAAATGACCTCATAGGTCTCAGCGCTTGGCCTTCGGCCTAAATTGTATATTCTCTCTCTCTCTCTCTCTCTCTCTCTCTCTCTCTCTCTAGTATATATATATACATATATATGTGTGTGTGTGAATTTTATCCCTTATAAATGAATGTTTTTATATTCACAAATATTACGTGACCAGTATTATATATAAAATTCACTATTCCTCATGAATAACTTTCACATAAAGGGGATTATAATTGATAAGTGCTTCGTCATGAACACGATAGACTGGCTTAGGCTACAGCTGGAAAGAGAGGTAAACGATTTTTCTGGCTTTATATGTATATGTATATATATATAAAGTGAATGCTTGTATGTTTGTATGTATATTTGTAACTTCGTGCGCTATAGAATTCTGAGTTGTTTCACCAATCCTAGACAAAATTTCACACGTGGCCGTCATTTGACCCAACTTAGATAATAGAGTAAGTTTCAGAACCGTAACCCCTCCCCCCTCCCCCTCCCCTTTGCAACTTATGCGGTAACAACCTGACCGATCTAGGCAAAATTTGGCACGTGGCCGTCAACTGACCCAGCTTAGATAATAGGGTAGGTTTAAAAATGTACCCATTTCCCCCTCCCCCTTCCCCTCCCCCTCCCCCTCCCCCTCCCCCTCCCCCTCCCCCGCTCTTTTGCTATTTATGTGGTAACTGCTTGACTGATCGAGACAAAATCTGGCACATGGACATCATTTAACCCATTTAGATAATATGAGTGGCGCAGTGTAATAAGGTGCCAAGCGCCGTTTTTTAAAAAATGATAAAAACGCATTTAAAGTTTGCCAACTATGAAAACGCTTATAAAAGAAAAACCAGCCAAACGATTTCTATGAATCATACCTCATTTTAAAGGAAATTTATTCGCCTATTACATATGCAAAAATCATTATAGTATGTTTTGTCATTTAGCGGCCACAACCACAAAAGTGAGGTAATGTAAGATTGTAAAGTGTTAATGAACACAATGAAAATGTTTTCATACGGCAATTAAAGCATGTTTTTGTGAAAACAACCTAAAATATTTATCCTAATAATGCTCTTAAATTATTATTATAACATATCTGAGTAAAATTTCCATGAAAATATTATAAAACAAAAACATCCTCCTACATCCACCCACGCACCTCCACTGGTTGCCGCTTGCCTCCTTTTTATGACGAGTCTTATGATGTAGCAGTGAGAACTCGCTAAGGGCGAAATTTCCCTTTGTTTTGCATGGATTTTCGAACCTTTTGCCAGTAACATAAGGGGACAAAAGTGTGTGTACAGGATAGTGCTGTACTTTAGCTGCTCGCTCACAATAAAAAAAACCAGTTCGGCCGCGGTGGCGCTTGCCACCTTGTTACGCCGCGCCCCTCATATGGTAGGTTTCAAAACTGTACCCCCTTCCCCTCCCCTTCCCCCCTCTTTTGTGACTTAGGTGGTAACCGCTTGACTGATCTAGACAAAATCTGGCATCTGGCTATCATTTTCCCCCACTTAGATAATAGGGTAGGTTTTAAAGCTGTACCCCCTTCCCCCTTCCCCTCCCCCTCCCCCCTCTTTTGTGACTTATGTGATAACTGCTTGACTGAGCTAGACAAAATCTGGCACATGGCCATCATTTACCCCACTCAGATAATAGGGTAGGTTTCAAAGCTGTATCCCCTTCCCCCTCCCCCTCCCCTTTCCCCCCCTCTTTTGTGACTTCTGTGGTAACTGCTTGAATGATCTAGACAAAATATGGCATCTGGCTATCATTATCCCCCACTTGGATAATAGGGTAGGTTTCAAAGCTGTAACCCCTTCCCCCTCCCCTCCCCCTCCCCCTCCCCCTCTTTTGTGACTTATGTGATAACTGCTTGACTGATCTAGACAAAATCTGGCGCATGGCCATCATTTACCCCACTCAGATAATTGGATAGGTTTCAAAGCTGTACCCCCTTTCCCCTCCCCTTCCCCTTCCCCTCCCCCTCCCCTTCCTCTTCCCCTCCCCCTTCCCCTTACCCCCTCTTTCGTGACTTATGTGGCAACTGCTTGACTGATCTAGACAAAATCTGGCACATGGCCATCATTTACCCCACTTAGATAATAGGGTAGGTTTCAAAGCTGTACCCCATTCCCCCTCCCCCTCCCCTTCCCCTTCCCCTCCCCCTCCCCCCTTCCCCCCTCTTTGGGACTTATGTGGTAACTGCTTGACTGATCTAGACAAAATCTGGCACATGGCCATCATTTACCCCACTCAAATAATAGGGTAGGTTTCAAAACTGTATCCCCTTCCCCTCCCCCTCCAACTCCCCCCCTTCCCCTCCCCTCCCCTCCCCCTCCCCTCCCCCTCTTTTGTGACTTATGTGGTAACTGCTTGACTGATCTAGACAAAATCTGGCACATGGCCATCATTTACCCCATTTAGATAATAGGGTAGGTTTCAAAACTGTACGCCTTTCCCCTTCCCCTTTCCATTCCCCCTCCCCTACCCCTCCCCCTCCCCCTCCCCCTCCCCCTCCCCTCCCCTTCCTCCCTCTTTTGTAACTATGTGGTAACTGCTTGACCGATCTAGAAAAAAATTGGCATGTGTCCATCATTTAACCCAACCGAGATAATATTGTAGCTTTCAAACCTGTACCCCCTTCCCCTTCCCCTTCCCTGTCCCTTTTCCCCTTCCCTTTGTAACTTATGGGGTAATCGCTTGGCCGAATTAAGACAGAACTTGGCAAGTGGCCATCGTTTAACCCAACTTAGGTAATAGGGTAGGTTTCAAACAGGTATTCCTTTTCCCTTCGCCGTCCCCATCCCTTTCCCCTTCCCCTTCCCCCTTCCCATTTTAACTTACATGATAACCGCTCGACCGATCTAGACAAAATTTGGCAGGTATATAGCCACCACTTGACACAACTTAGATAATAGGTAGGTTTCAAACCCATACCACATTTCCCTTCCCCCACCCCCCTCTCCCTTCCCCCTTCCCTTTGTAACTTACATGGTAACCACTTGATTGATTTAGACAAAATTTGGCACGTGACCGTGATTTGACCCAACCTAGATAATAGGGTAGGTTTCAAACCCATACCACATTCCCCTTTCTCTTCCCCCATCCCTCATTCCTCTACCCTTTGTAACTTACGTGGTAACGCTGGTCCAATCTAGACAAAATTTGGTACGTGGCCATCATTTGACCCAACTTAGATAATAGGGTAGGTTTCAAACCTGTACCCCTTCTCCTTCCTCTTCCCCAACCCCCTTCCCCCTTCCCCTTCCCCTTCTCCCTTCGCTTTGTAACTTATGTGGTAACCGCTTGACCAATCTAGACAAAATTTGGTACTGGGCATCATTTGACCCAACTTCGATAATAGGGTAGGTTTCAAACCTGTATCTCTTCCCCTTTCCCATCCCCCTTCTCCCTTCCCCCTTCCCCTTCCCCTTCCCCTTCACTTTGTAACTTGTAAATGTGGTAACCGCTTGACCAATCTAGACAAAATTTGGTTCGTGGCCATCATTTGACCCAACTTAAATAATAGGGTAGGTTTCAAACCTGTACCCCTTCCCCTTCCCCTTCCCTCTCCCCTTCCCCTTCCCCTTCCCCCGTCCCCCTTCCCCCTTCGCTTTGTAACTTATGTGGTAACCGCTTGACCAATCTAGACAGAATCTGGCACTTGGCCATCATTTGACCCAGCATAGACAATAGGGTAGGCTTCATTCCGTACCACCTTCCTTTTGCAACTTATGTGGTAAATAAACTCTACGGGTTTATCATACATCATTTCATGTCCTCGATACCATATATATAGAAATATATTATTGAAAATGCTTTTCTTTTTGTGATTAATAATTCTGTATCAAGGTTTGTGTTTAGGTTTAGTAGTGGGTTTGTTTAGGTTTAGTGGGGATGTGTTTAGGTATAGAAGGGGGTGTGTTTAGGTTTCTTGGAGGGTGTGTTTAGGTTTAGTTGGGGGTAAATGGGACAGTCACCAAAGTAATAGTTAGATAAAATGGACAGTCACGACAGTAATACCTGGATAGATAGGAGAGTCAACACAATAATATCCCCTGGATAAAAGTGACAGACAGTACAGTAATACCTGGATAAATGGGACAGTCACCACAGTAATATCCTGATAAAATGGACAGTTACCACAGTAATACATGGATATAATGGAGAGACAGAACAGTAATGCCTGGATAAATGGGACAGTCACCAGAGTAATATGTGGGGGACATTCACCACAGTAATATTTGGATAAAATGGACAGTCATCACAGTAGTACCTGGCTAAAATGGAGTCAGTACGGTAATACCTGGATAAATGGGACAGTCAGCACAGTAATACTACAGGGGTAAATGGGACAGTTACCATAGTAATACCTGGATAAAATGGAAAGTCAGCAGATTAATACCTGGATAAAAGGGACAGCCACTTTAGTAACTGTTTTGATAAACGGGACAGTCACCAAAGTAATATCAGGATAAAGGGACAGTCACTACAGTAATACCTGGATAAAAGGGACAATCATTACAGTAATACCTGGATAAATGGGACAGTCAGTACAGTTATACCTGGATAAAAGGGACAGTCACCACAGTAATCCTCGGATAAATGGGACAGTCATCACAGTAATATCAGGATAAATGGGACAGTAAGCAAAGTAATATTTGGATAAAAGGGGCAGTTAGTACAGTAATTTCTGGATAAAAGGGACAACCACCACAGAAACACCTGGATAAATGGAACAGCCACCACAGTAATATTTGGATTAAAGGGACAGTCAGCACAGTAATACCTGGATATATATATATATATATATATATATATATATATATATATATATATATACATACATATATATATATATATATATATATATATATATATATATATATATATATATATATATATATATATATATAAAGATAAAATCCTCGAGGGAAAGAGAAACACTGGAGTGCGCGAGACCTTTCGACTTAGCAGACTCTGAGTCTGCTAAGTAAAGGACGCCAGTAGAAAGGCCTCGCAGCACTCGAGTGTTTCTCTTTCCTTGGTAGATTTTATCTTTATTTATATATTGATCACGTTCCATATTTTCGTGATTCAGTTATACACACACACATATATATATATTAAAAAAGTGAAGTAATAATTTACTAGTAGGCCTTTAAAAATTTAATCTATTACGATTAAAGGCAATTTATCATAATTTTTCATGCATGGAAAAAACTTCTACATCTCTAATACTTTAATTTTAGTCAATATCGTTTAATGGTAGGGTTTAAAAATGTTTTACTTCATATCAAAATTTTTAGATTTATTGTTTTGAATTTTTTTTAAATACTGTGATAAATCATATTCAATAACCATGTAAAGTAACGCAAAAATTTAGAATCTTTGCATGAAAACTAATTTTGCGCGGATCAGTAAAAAAGAATTATTGAGAAGTACAAATGCAGCAAATGAAAAATACAGATACAAATTGCCTTTTTTAAAAGAGGATTACTCATTCTTCATTGAAAGTCAGATAGGAAAAACTAATTTTTATTTGGTTTATGAGATGATATCAACAAAGAAAAATGAATTTAAGGAATATCGAAGTTAAACATAAATATTAAGAATACCAGTTATTTACTCTAAAAGGAAAAATGCACAATAGGGGCCATTATTATATTTGAAATTTTATAAGTT
>JANJGK010000005.1:67844832-67859832 GCA_039081455.1 Macrobrachium rosenbergii | reverse complement strand
ACCTTGTCCTCTCTCTCTCTCTCTCTCTCTCTCTCTCTCTCTCTCTCTCTCTCTCTCTCTCTCTCTCTCTCTCTCTCATCATTTTCATTATTTTACATCTCGCTCTAGTATTCTTGTTATGGAGGTAAATAACGACTGAAGTCCAGTTTATGAATCCTATGATTAATTGCAATAATAATAACTATGAAAATGTATAATTGTCAACGACAGCGAATAAATCTTAACTTGGTAGAGAATGATCCGATTATATCATTTGCAATTCCGAAATTAGATGTAGATACTTTTCATTAGTAACAAAAAAATTGAGATATTTGAAATTCTAATTTGATATTATAGTATTTAGTTTTCATGAACCAATAAAATATTAATTGTCAAAAGCTTCTGACACAATAACAATTTCTAGGTTTCATTTAAGTGAGACGCATAATTATCACTTTTTAGTATTTCGCGGCTTTTTAAAGAGTTTTTTCACCATTCGTTGATACTGTCAAGCAACGGTTTCACTCTTTCAGAAATAGTGAGAAACCAGAATTCACCTGTGTCACGAAATCTGCCGGTGCCTCAACTCACAGAATGAAAAGGGAGAGAGAGAGAGAGAGAGAGAGAGAGAGAGAGAGAGAGAGAGAGAGAGAGAGAGAGAGAGAGAGTGAGTGAGTTTCCTTCCAAAAAACTGATTCTGAGTGCAAATGATAAGATGAAAACTCTGGGAGCTCATATGTGGTCAAGTTAATTCGAGGAAACATTTTCTTCCGGGCCACTCGCAAGGGGAAAAAGGGCTGGTTACGGAGGTAGTGGGCGAAGCATGATGAATATGAGACTTCTCTTGCCTCATCTCCACCATCTCTCTCTTCTTCCTCCTCCTCCTCCTCCTCCTCTTCTTCTTCTTCTTTTTTCCTAATTGCTGCCTTTCATGTCAAGTGGTTGTTGTGAGTTGATTGTATTTTTGATAAGAAGGACGAAGATTGGTTGGAGTGCTTCCTCTGCAAATTCGAGTTGTCTCAGAAATGGGAATTTCTTTTCTGTGGTGACATTTTTGTGTATGAAGACTTTTTTTTTTAAATCATGGTAATAGCTCATGAAATAAAGATTTTATCATTAAACTGCGAGAGGTTTAGGAGCAATCACTCTTCATTGCTTTATTACCGTATGGCTATACTGTAGGCTCTATGAGAAACTGCTCTGAATTTAGACATCTTTATTTACTGAGTCGTTTTGATTAGTGAAAGTACGTTACAACCTATGATTCCTGTATTTTATTTGTTGATATAAATATTTGTTCTCAGTCTGTTATTAAGTAATTTGGAAAAGAATGGATTAGGAATCGTTTTTCAGTTTATTTAGGACGCAATGGCGGTGCTTCTTTTCACTAACTTTTTGTCATTGGTGGATAAACTTCATTTGCTCCTTTCCTCTTGCTAACGCTTACTCTCAACTTTTTCCTCTTTCAAACATTTTCAAACTCTCCTACCAGCCTCCGCCGTTCTTCATTATCACCAACTAACGTTGTAATGTCAGTAATTACCATTCACTCCATAACCCAGTGTATTTAAGATCCATTCTCTTATTCCACCCACAACTTTGCACCGAACTCCTTTAAGGTTCCTGATTACTTCACCCATGTAAAAAAAAAACATTCAACAGCAACAGTAACAATTTTACCTTGTCGAAGATTTAGGTGATGTCTGTGCCACGGGAATTTCATTATATTTCTTTATTGTAAATAATTTTCTTGTTTTCCACATGTAAATTCCATTTTGTTTCTTAACAGGTTAATACTTAATGTTTTCCCACCCGGAGGATACCTATGTGAAGGCAAAATTTCCATCGACGCCAAATATTTTCGAGATGATTATTCCAACCGTCGAAATTTTTCATCAAATTTTCTTCCTCAGTTGCCTTAGCGAAGTTAATTTCGTTTCTTGAAAACTGTTCCAATTTTGCCGCGAGTCTGTACAGCTGTGGAATTCTGAAAATTGCTTGACGATATTCGGGGTGGAACGCCTAGTGAAATATCACGATATTATGTCAGACTTTGCAGAAAAAGGGAAAGACTGCACTTGAAACGTTAACAGGAGAGAGTTTTGAAGGTCATATTTTCTGTCATGATTCTCTCCTTTGCATTCAGAACTTATAACACAGTAACTATAACTAGACTTTATTTTACATTGTTTGCCTTTGTTATAAACTTTATTGTGAGCCCCTCTGCCTCTCAGAGTCCCTATTTCATGTAATTTGTATGCTGAAGGATTTGTCTATTTCAGCATTTATACCGGTCCAAAATGACTAATGGCGTCCGATGATATATTCCTTCGCTTTTCTTTTTGACATCTTTTGTAAAACTGCTGTAGTCCGACAGATTTTGGAAGAATCTTGGACCATTTGCCCGGTGCCACTTCACTGTATATATATATATATATATATATATATATATATATATATATATATATATATATATATATATATATATATATATATATATATATATATATATATATATATTATTATTATTATTGTTATTATTATTATTATTATTATTATTATTATTATTATTATTATTATTATTATTATTATTATTATTATTATTATTACCTGGGGAAGAATGGGGAACTTACCACGTGAACTCGATTCTAACTGCAGGTGTAGACTCAGGTAATCACAATCAAGAATAAGATTAAGCTTAAGGCATTACTTCAGTTGGAAAAGTTTGGATAAACACTTGAAGTTCACAAAAATCACTTATATTTATATTAACAAACTGGATCAGAGGAATGGGGAATTGGCAAAACCAGATAAGATGAGGACAGATTCTTGTCGAATAACTGACATCACAGTAAATTACGAAATAACAATAACGGTAAAATCCACTTCTTAGGACACCATGGGGTGAGAGGCAATGGTGGTAACCACAGCCCAAGCACAGGAGTGAGCAGATGATTTCACAGCTAGCAACTCCGACTGCAACGAGAATGCGTTGGTTATTGACACAGATTTAAGTAGTGAATTCTGGAATCGAGGGGGTGCACATAAGGTGCCAAAGCAACTCAATTCTAGGCACTGGAACGAACATGAACTGGAATAATTTACTCACTGCTCTAAACAAATCAGGTCTTGGGAAAATATCACTCTTTAGAAAGGAAAATAAATTCAGTAGAAGAATAATAGGGCCGTGACTGATTCAAAACCTCACTTTGGGTACATTACCTTTCCACAGGAGACAGGGGACCTCGTCTTCAGTGCCAGCATGGAGGGCATGAATTAAAGGGCTCCACCACAAAAGAAGACTTTGGCTCAGAACAGCCATGTGGGGAAATCTGAGCTCTGATGGAGCAGATGAGGCAAGAGAAAAATGTCTGGCCATTTCTCTGGTTACCCTAGTTCTGAGAGTTCTGAGCATTCTGAGGGCATACGAGTCATTGTGCGTCCTTTTATTCCCTTGTAAGGATAACGTCCTTCCTCATTCCAGGTGGTGTTATCGTCGGTCCTGGTCGTTTCGGCCGTAAGTCACTTAGGCCGTAACATCCAAAACAATGTAAGACGTTATGTTTATGGTATTTACCGTTATGTTTATGGTATTTACCATTATTATTTCATGTTTTACGTACATCCCCAAGGGGCTGGTACTAAACACGGCGCCCATTTCGCACGTAAACGTGCTTACGGCCTAAATGACTTACGGCCGAAACGACCTGAGTGCGTTGTCGTCACTCGACTGGCAGTCCGTTTTCTATACCTCCAGACCATGTGGGAACCATATGGGAACCATGTGCTCAACTTTCTCTTTTGGTCTCCAGAGGGCAATACTTGGAAAGAGGCTCGAGCAGTCACTGGATCAAGGAAGAGGATTAAAAGATTATTTAAGGGGTGAGGAAGGAGAGACTTCCAGGAAGGGGGCAATGTTTTCCCAAAACTTGTCTTTGTTGGAAAGCGGTGTTGTTCACATGCCTACCTTTATCTTAATAGAATACGTAAATTGCATTAGAGTGGTGCATCATTGCACTTTAAGAGGGATAGGTGACTTATATTTGCGAATATATATATATATATATATATATATATATATATATATATATATATATATATATATATATATATACATATACTTTATATACATACATACATACATACATATATATTGTGAGTGTATGTGTGCGTGTGTATGTATGTATGTGTGTATGTACAGAATGTGTATATGTATTTACGTACATAAGGTTAGTAGACCGACAGGCAATAGCAAGATCAAATAACAAAGTAGCTCATGTACAAAAATTTCAAATAATATCAGTTTTGTTTTCCCATTACCCACGTTCATTTTTGTCTACATTTTGGCCTTTCCTTTTATGAGGTTTACGCAAACCGAAATCATAATTCTAATCCAAACAACACTACGGCACTCTCAAAAACTCAGAACGTCGCCTGAAAGTAGCGCAGGAGACACGTTTCCATGGAATCATTTGCAATGTCCATTCAGTTCCGTCGTCGTCTCTCTTCCTCAGTTTCCTCTTCCCCTCAGGGGTCTGAAATCGGTTTGCTCCTTCTGCGACGTGCATCAGATGAACGGCCCCTGTGACTCCTTTTCTGTGTCGCCGCTCATGGAATTTGGTTCCTGTATCGAGAGCCAGAGGTTTATTACTATATAAAACCTCAGTTACATCCCTCAGAATGGAATTTGGTTCCTGTGTCAAGAGCCAGAGGTTTATTACTATATAAAAAAACCTCAGTTACATTTCTCAGTTACAAAATATGGGGCAACAATTCAATTCTGAAATGGTGTTGAACGAAAGTGGGAGTTGCCAGCAAAGCCTTTAAGTCAGAAAGCCGGTACTAATCAAGAACAGTTCTGAGTGTGTCTAAATGAACCAAAAGAGACTCAGAGCGGTCGGTTCTTAACTTCATAAGAATAAGCTAAGTATGTTTATTTTCCGTTTGTTTTTTGTGATAACTCTGAATTGGTTTTCGGTGGTGCTAATTTAACATCACTTTCACTATCTCTAGTCTAATTTATGTTATCTTGTTCTTATTATTGTTACAGTCAATACCTTTATGAATATACTTTTGTACTGACGGTTAGTCATTTATATATTAACAATTTGAAAATCAAAAGTACTGAATAAAATAGAACTCATTACCATTCCAGTGTGATGCCATATAAGGCTGTAACATAATTTTCCTTATGCAGAGTGATACAAGCTGTCATTTTTTGTATAATAATTTTGAAGCTTGATATACCTAGAAACTCCATATCATATGCCAAGAATTACTGGATCACGCCTTAAATCGAACTTCATTCCAGTATCGTTATACTATGAGGAAGTTTACGAAACACGTCGTCATTGCTACATGATTATCTAGTGAACAAAAAATACTCAAGACTGTATAATATATATATAAAAGAGATTTAAAACCCTTTTGGCATCTTGCAATCACTAACTGTGTTTCAGGAATGGTGCTTCTGATTTCAAGCATGATGTTACCAAAATACACAAGTACATTTTAAATATTTAAGATTATGTCCCGAGTAATTATTTGAAAGTAACGACTTTCTATATGCATGCGTGTGCCTTGAGTGGTACAAGTAAAAATAAGCATATTATCTACAAATTTTCTTGTTACCCCCATTGATATCTGCTTGTTTTATTGAGACATCAGATTAGTTGCTCGATACAATGATTTCAGTGTAAAACTATATAGGTAAAGGTGCTTGTGTTCATTTTAAGTAGCAGCTGTAGTTATTGTAAACGAAGCCATGCAGTATATGCACTGATAACAAATGTAGATTAATTTTCAGTATACAATGTCCTTTCCTTAGCTTAGTATATTATATTCAGATGTGTATTGAATAATTCTGTACCAAATTTCGGTAACGTTTTGCATTGGAATGAATTTATTGTAACTATATGCTTTTGAAAAGTTAAGTATACCTTAGTTTAACCTGACCACTGAGCTGATTAACAGCTCTCCTAGTGCTGGCCCGAAGGATTACATTTATTTTACGTGGCTAAGAACCAACTGGTTACCTAGCAACGGGACCTATTGTGGAATCCGAACCACATTATAGCGAGAAATGAATTTCTATCGCCAGAAATAAATTCCTCTTATTCTTCATTTGCCGGTCGGAGAATCGAAAAAACAGATGACGAATACCTCAATGAATACATAAATTTGTATGCAAATGTCGTTCAAGCAAATGTGATATTGCGGTAAACTGCAAAAACTTAGTCCAGTGGTACGTAAACCGTTTTAAGGGTTTTAAGTGAAGATGTTCAGTTAGCCCATGATATCATCACCATTCTCTCTCTCTCTCTCTCTCTCTCTCTCTCTCTCTCTCTCTCTCTCTCTCTCTCTCTCACTTTTTAGAAACACAATTGTTCTCTCCCGTTCTTATCTAGGCTCTTGGCTTTGCTTGTATGCCGTTTCTTTCTTTTTACTTCATTATCTCCTTCCTTTCATGTCTCCATTTGCATTCGAATGTATTTTTATCTCCCTCTTTTCGTTTTTATCTGAGGGTGTATCTGATTCATTTTACTCCTCCCCGTTCTTTCCTGCAGTGTGTTGGAGGAAAGGGCTTTCATCGTTTACTGTTGGAAAATCATTATTATCCTCAGTTAACTTCTTGTCTGTACGTGTAAAAATACCTTGTGTTTCGAACCCAAATTTATTCACTAATGTTAAATTTTTCTATCTTTCTATTTTCATCAGTGAGAATTAAGTCATGTGCACGAGATGAATATCATTAACTGTTTGATAATTTGTCTTACAATGCGTTTCCGTGAATTTTTTTCTCCTCTTTATATGTGGAAATCCAATTTTGTGAGTTTGTAAACGATCTTTTCTTTTAAACCAATACCTATTTCAGTTCTACCTGACTTTTCCGAGTGAAAGCTGTGTTTTTCCCGTCTAAATGGAGTTGGTAACAAGAGCGGTATGTAAGATTGAAAAATGAAAGCATTGACAAGTAGACTTACAGAAAGGTATTCATGTTAGGTATGTTTTACATGACGTGCAATTCGTAAAAAAAGAAGGCATTGATTTTATTGTCGTATGTTTTCTACAGAAGTCTGAGGGAGAGGGAGGCAGAAAACGGCTTCTAGTAATTTCTGAACGCAAGAGGTATTTTTGTTACTTTTCTTAGACAGTAACAAATCCGTAAGGCTTCAGATAGCATCGTCCGTTGTTATGAAATAATAAAATCCTTGTATACCATTTCGAGTGGAGGTTGTCTCTCACGACTATTTGTGTCAGATGGAGAAAGCTAGGGGTCGAATTACAGAGGAGAAATGGTTGTTATTTTGGAATCGCCAGTTACTGGCTGGAAACCATCGTGTTCAAGGAAGAAAAAATGAAATATGGAAGAGAAGATTGTTTTGCATGTATTACATTAGCTTAAAAGGCTCTACACTTTACTTGATAATTTTGTATCAGAACTTTACTTTATTCAAGTACTTTATACGCCGTTTTTAAATCTGGACCTTAAGCAATGTTTTGTCTATTGCAGCTTACAGACTGTTAATAAGTAATAAATATGAAATATTCGCCCATAATTTAGGTAGTCGTTTTAATACAGATATGGATACGTGTAAAAAGAAAGATTTTTATATTAAAAGGATAGAGATTCATGTATTTTTCAAAGGCCTTGGAAAGAGAGCGGAAATAACAGTGCTGAAAAATATCACAAGAAATGAATTATGAAGTGCGTGAATCATCGCGCATACAGATTATCCAAGATAAAATATTCCAGTCGTCCTCAGTTATTAACGTCACTCCGTCGTGTTTCTTGCAAAGGAAGCAATTTTAATGCGAATATCTCGTCGGCTTTAGAAAATATTTTCAGTCATATTTTCAGCTTATTTCTCGAATTGCATATATTAGATCTATCGTAAGAAATTGCCTGCACAGTTTTTTCTCATGCATGTTAGATTACAGTAAAGAAGAAGCAAAAGAAACGTTGAGTTTGAAAAGTATGAATGTTTGAGCTGGGGTTAACCACCATAAAATAATCGTCTGTATATTTTAGCAGGAAAGTAAACTTAAAGGAACCAAAGTCATCAGCTGAAGAATGCATGGGTGAAAATGAAGTCATTTAGACAGGACATGATAAATGCCGCCAGTTTTTTTCCTTTATTTCTTGTTTTCATTAGATTTCCTATGGACGAGGTCATCAAGTCAAATAAAAAATAATGAAAAAATCATTTCTAAGGGCCAGTAATGTTAAAATTTAACGTTTAGCGAAAAGATCGTCATGCTGAGCTAAAAGAACATCATATTCCCCTTAGGAAAGCACTTTGCTTCCACTATTTGGACTCCGCAGCGCTGCAGAAATAGCTTGTGTGTAATTTTTCTGTCCGATATATAATGAATAGTGAGACGGGTTGGGTGGATTGGTGAGAATGACTGGAGGAAGAATGTCTGCAGCTCAGTTGCTGCAGAGAGCCGGAAATAGAGAGGAGTAGCGAGCCATGATTGCCGACGTCCTTGGGGATATGGCACCTGGATGATAATGATGATGAGTGAGAATCCAATGACTGAAGGTAGTGCTTGGATACTCAATTTTTTTTTCTTTTTTTTTTTTTAGGGCTTAAACTTGTAACAATTTATATTTCTAGGTCTAGTCCTGACATGTCAATCCTGAAAATTTTCGAGGACAAGTTCTTATTTGAGTTACTGGTTTCGAGGTCAACAGAGGTAAATAATATTTATTCAGAACTGAAGTTTATAGCTTTACTCTTTGACTTATTTGGCTTACCGTTGTTTAAGTTTAATTTATCTGCAGCATGTTAAATTCATTTTGCGTGGTAAATACTGACAGTGACATTAACATTTGAGGTTTGAAATATAAGGGTTCAGTTTTGTTTGAACAGATGTTTTGTGCATGGTGAACAAAAACTATTACTCAACTTGTAAATGTGTTAAAAAGTTGGTCAAACAAGCGAACCGATCAGTGATTTTATTTTTTAGCACTTTCCCTGTATAATAGCATTATCAGTAGCCAGTGTATTATCGATAGAATTATTTCAGTTTACGGTAATTTATGAATTTCATGTCTCTTAATCATATATTTTTTCCCGTCTACAATAAATTCCACATGCTGACATACCTTATTGTCATCTTGTAAGCCATTTAAACCAAAATAAAAGTTCACTGGATACCTAATATGTTAGTAAGCTATCCGTTTACTTGTAAATCTTTATTGACTTGTTGCCTTTGGTGGAAAAGCTTTTATTTTCTTCCGGGAAAGCTTTCAATGTAAACAGTCTTTCATTCTTTTGATTTCATATTTCCATCACGTAAATGAAAATTTCTTTCTTGGTATGGTTTTCTTTAACTCAGAGTCCTTTGGGGCCTTGTTGTTTGTTTTAGAATTCGCGTAGATTTTGCAAGGAACAGCTTTTCCGCAAAGAGGTATGAATAGAAATATTTTTTTACTATGTTTCTCATAATTATGAGGTTATATTCCCGCAGGAGTATTTTGGGAACTTTGCATGGCATCACAGTTTACATTTCCAAGGCTACTGAGATTCCTTTCAGCTTGCATATAAAGTATGCATATAGCTCTCGTGTTTCCGCTCTTTCAAAATCTTTTATGGAATTCATCGTCAATCATTTCCGTTGTGTTCAAAACTCATTAAAGCTTCGTAGGTCTGTTAGCATCTTTAGCATACAGTTTATTAGCCATTTCTTAGAAAGATTGTAAAACAAGCCTTTCAGATCTGGAGTGCAATTAGGCTACCAAAGTGACTCCTCTTCCTAAGGTCTACTTTGGAGCTTCTTCATGCGGTATATGTTGATCCCCTAACTGGAGGCTTTTAGATTGTTTTAATGCACTAACTTTTGTCCTTTTCAAAAACTAGCTTGTGCCTGAAACACTGGAATGCTGTCGGCCTTGACTTTTTTACAATTTCTGTAAAAACGCAACTCGCTTGTTTTCTCTAGTGACACCATTCGATACAGAGTGACAGTTGTTAATTCTAGAGCCAGTTCGCTTTATCATATTTCATTTTTCTATTTCTAAAAGCCCAATCTGGCTGTATTAGTCTAAGCTCTTAAAATGTACATAAAAGGTATTTCCTCGTTTTTATGAGATTCACATTCCTTGAAGACTATACTATGAACCATTTTTGGAAGATATCCGGGTTGTTTTTCTTTGCATGAAATAAAATTGTTCCAGTTACTTTTGGCCTAAATTTATTCATTGATAAATTATTTGAATAAAATTGGTATTTACAAATGTTTGTTTTTGGAGATACGGAGGTACGTCTGACAACAGCGGAGCAGAAAATAAGAGACCTAAGGTTGAAGCCGCTTCGCTATTTACGCTCAACTTCAAAAGAATACGTCTATTACGCGGAAACAATTTCAGCGGTAGGTCGTACATTGCAATCCATGAGGCTTGGATGTGGAAAAATAAGAGTGTAATACAGAGTGGGAGATGAAAATGCAAGGTATTCTGGACGTTCTGAATAGATTTTCAGAGGAAAGAATGAAAGAAAATGTTAAATTTCAGTAAAAAAAAATGACAAAAGTGTTGTCTTCACTGCTGGAAAACCATGAGATTAAAAGAGACAGTTCACCCTTAACGAAGTCATCTTATATACTCTAAATACGTAGGATTCTGACGCTGATTAAAATTCAAGTTTTAGCGCTTATTGTTTCGAACACAACAACATCCTTTCTTCTGGCACTCAACCGATGGAAGGGATTTCATTGAAATCGAGGTTTATACCGTTTTTTTAACCCTCTCTCAAGATGAATTAGATTTCAGCCAGCTTAATAATGTTTCTTGTATCTTATATCTAAAGGACTTCTTATCCTAGCTATTGGATCTGATGAATTCTACGAGTAAAGGCACTTGTATTTCACCCAATTTAGGCTTGCTTCAGATATGCTGTTTTTTCCGTATAGTTAAATGCTTTTAAAATGAAATGAAATTATGTATGTCGTTAGTGTGGAGGCTTATATAGCTGAATAATAATAATAATAATAATAATAATAATAATAATAATAATAATAATAATAATAATATCATTATTATTATTATTATTATTGTTATTGTTATTATTTCTCCTTTTTACTGTCATGCTTTTGAAATCACTTCCCAAAAATTATTATTAATATTATTTCAAAGAAAGCAGTTATAACTGAGGAAAACTGATGACATGAGTTATGAATAAATTCCTTCATTTGGGAATAAAAATGTAATCTTAATATCATAATACATCAGCAAACACAAAACTCATCTTATCTGATACTAGAACCGAATACCCTTAATTAGCAATGTTCTAATAATTTTGAAAGAATCACTTTGACGCAGGACTCCTGAAGGCAAAAGGAAACACAGAAAGTTTCTTTTGTAGAATAGACAGGGACGGGAGGAGGGGTGGGAGGGGAGTGTGCTGGGTGTGGGAAGGAGGAAGGTGCCCCCACTGCCTTCTGTAGAGGGAATTGTTATCTCTCAGCGTGTAATGGAATTGGGATCAAAGGGCCCTGCCACACGACGCATCCTCTAGGAGAAGGCAACCAATTTCACACCCCCCGAAGGGAGGAACAAAATGGCTAGGAAATACCGGAGGAGAGGCGCGGCGGAGATGAATAGAAAGTGGCTATGTTGAAGGCAGAGGTAGAACTGCAGAAGGCCACTCCCTGTCACAGTTTTGTGCAAAACTACTTTTTGACTTCTTTCGTGTTTCTGGAAACGATGTTATACAAGCAAGAGTAAATCTCCTTTGACGATAATCAGCAAAGGCATATTTTCGTCAGTGCCACCGAGATGAGTATCAGCTGAATACTCGCTGATAAACTGACTGCATATAAGCTTAGGTCAGTTTCTCCTCATCAGTATCTTATTTCCAATCTCAGTGAAAAATATGTAGAAACATTTTATAGTTATTTTCTACAAACTTCATCGAAAGTATTTGTCTAAAAGACATAGCTTGCTGTTTTACCACTGATTTGAAGTTATTATAAGCAATGCTATGTGAACTTTCTACCACTGATTTGAAGTTATTATAAGCAATGCTATGTGAACTTTCTCCATTCTGAACAACTGGATTATAGAGACAGAAAGGATCGTCGCATGAGTGATTGTGACCACTAAGATTAGAAATTCATCCAGTACGTACTTTCTTATCTCCCACGTTCATCTATGCAATATGGCCACAATAATTCTGGGACTCTTAAGTATTAATGAGCGGTTCTGTCTCAGTAAAAGAGGATTGGTACATTGCAGAACTTTACAATATACATAATAGAGTGATGAATGTGGCAAATAGCATCTTCATCACAGAAGTCGAGTAAATCAGTGGTTTACAATATGTTTTCAGTTTCTGCTTAGTTCGCATAAGTCAGGCAGTAAATTTATAACAAATGTGCTCAGATCTTGGGCTATGTGACGTTTGAATTCTCTTGCTAGTGAGTTCACCCGAAAACCCTTGTCTTTCGTTATTTATTTTATATTAGCATTCATTTATTTTTTTTATTGATTTTTGTATTTTAAGAAACAATAACACATCATCAGAACCTTGAATAACGTTGGTGAGTCCGGAAGTTGGGTATCTCCTTGCTATGCTAGGTAGTTGCCTACCCAGGTAAAGCCTTAGTTACAGAAATACTAGCTCCGATTGCTTTTATGGCTTATGTGGGTCAGTTGGTAGCGCCTTTGCTTTTCGTTTGAGAGTTCTGGGTTTGATTCCGGTGCGAGTCAGAAATTTACTTCTGTTACACATGTAATTGGGTGTTAATTATTTGTATTATATCTCTGCCAACTTTTGACTAAATCGGTTTTGTCCTCGTGAAACAAACACTAATGCATGGAATCTAAACAGCAATTTATAAAATTAATTTTATATAAAAAATCTTCTTTTCGCTCGACTTACAGTATTACTTTTCTCAGCTTCAGACACTCCATTTTATTGTTATCTAATGCTACTGATCGTTTTCAGTATCATATGTCTTCTTGTAAGAATTGTTTTGTCGAATTCTAATTAATTTTCCGGTCATGAAAACTCACTTGTACGTTATGCATCCTGAAACATCTATTTTTGCTTAGTTCCACCATGGCAGTCAGTCACCTGTGCTGCTTTTGCTTTCAAACGGAAACATTGATTTGAACTGAATACAAGAACGCTTAGGTCATATGTTATTGATTTTTTATTTTAGTATGTGAGTGGTTTCATTCAACTTAATCCGTTTTCGAACAAATAAATGGCATTTAAAAGACGGTGGAACTCTTTTGCAATGAATTTTATTTTGGCCATGCTCATCTGTATGTTCGTTTTGATATATACGTTTCTATTAAATGTGTGATATATACGTGTGCAGTTCTGAATTAGGTAATATTTCCAATTAGGAAATGTTTGTGATACATCACGTTATAACAAAATCACTCATTTTCGTTTTATTGTCATTATTAGTAACCTTGCATCTGTAATTAACTCTTCAAGTAAGTCTCGTAATTATCACCATGTTGGTTATGATAAGGTTCTGTGATGCCAAGGCAAATGTCTGCTGGAGATCGAATGTAGACTTCACTTTGTTTCGTTATTATCGTTATTTTTACTACCATGGTTGTTTTGCTGTGAGCGAAATAAATTAATGCCTGAACTGTTTTGCTTTGAAAAGATTTTGGTGTATTGTCTGTCGATCTCCCTTTTCGGCCAATACGTGTTCAGTAAAAATTCAGCGTCTTGAGACACATTGATACTCTCATCAGGCGTTCGTTTAAGAGACTTGTACAAAAACATTTTCCTCGACCCTTTCTCGATCTTCCGAAAATTTTCACGCAGGTCACGAAGCTCCTCTCAGCTTCTTAGCGAAGGAGAATTCTCTCTTTTCCTCTGCTTAGCAATCAATCAGCTATTCCTCTCTACCTCGAAACATGATTCCTTTTTTTAAGAACTGCTCGTTTTTTTTTTTTTTTTATAAAATTTCATCAGATTTATTTTACGCAGTTGGTTTCACAGGAATATCATGAGGATTCTTTACCGGTAAAATAGAGGAATCTGAATTTAATCTGTATTACGTTGTGCATTTTACGACAAACGCTTTACTACAAGGCTTTTGAGAATAATAATTGAATCAATTCCTAACTCTTACCCATGATGTCCTTCACATGCCGCTACTCAGGCTAATTTTTATATCTGTATACTATTTGGTAATGATACTAATAATTAGTCTTTTGGACAAATGTTGATTCCATGACGATAAATTTCAAAGAATGATATTTAGCAGTTTTTAAAGAATCGCGATATAAATTATGCTTCCTGTTTTGATTCAAACTTCGCTTCCCTCTTTTCGAAGTAAAATTAGAATAGCATTAACAATATATCACCTCACCGAATTTTCAGCTATAAATAAAATGGATAAAGTTTCCTCTTTAAAATAGGTGTCTTTCAGGACAGATGATCCATTTTTCCAGAAAAGACGAAAAGCTTCGTTTCCTTGTAAGATCCTGACAGTAACCTATTTTAAAGAGGAAACTTATCCATTTTATTTGTAACTGGAAATTCGGTGAGGTGATATATATTATTAATGCTATTCTAATTTTACTTCGAAAGGAGGGAAGTGAAATCTGAATCAAAACAGGGAGAGGGAAGTGAAATCTGAATCAAAATAGGAAGAGGGAAGTGAAGTCTGAATCAAAATAGGAAGAGGGAAGTGAAATCTGAATCAAAATAGGAAGAGGGAAGTGAAATCTGAATCAAAATAGGAAGAGGGAAGTGAAATCTGAATCAAAATAGGAAGAGGGAAGTGAAATCTGAATCAAAATAGGAAGAGGGAAGTGAAATCTGAATCAAAACAGGAAGAGGGAAGTGAAATCTGAATCAAAACAGGAAGAGGGAAGTGAAATCTGAATCAAAATAGGAAGAGGGAAGTGAAATCTGAATCAAAATAGGAAGAGGGAAGTGAAATCTGAATCAAAACAGGAAGAGGGAAGTGAAATCTGAATCAAAACAGGAAGAGGGAAGTGAAATCTGAATCAAAATAGGAAGAGGGAAGTGAAATCTGAAT
>JANJGK010000005.1:67834832-67839832 GCA_039081455.1 Macrobrachium rosenbergii | reverse complement strand
TTAGTTGCCGTAAAGTCACCCAGAGTTCTGGGATGACAAAATAAACTCCACATAATTGTCAACTAACGACTACTTTTCCCGTCTGTGGTTTGGGATATATAGCCTAATGGTAGAAATATTATAAGTTTTTCACTGATATCTTTTTGACGAACCGAATTTCCTTCTGCAAATAAGAAATTCAAAGCACATTTTTCAGTATTTACTCTTTCATCTTGTTACTGATATTTGAGTTGTTGATAGCAGTCTTCCGTACCTCGCATCGCACACCCGTTTGTCTTTTGGGGCGGGTAAAAATTGTATTCGATTTACTTTCCTTCGATCTTATGATGAGAAATGTATTATATATATATATATATATATATATATATATATATATATATATATATATATATATATATATATATATATATATATATATATATATATATATGTGTGTGTGTGTGTGTGTGTGTGTGTGTGTGTTTCCTTATGTATGAGGTTTTAACGTATATTACATTGCAAGTAAATGGTAATACTATATACAGGAGGGCTCTAGCCATTATTATCACACAGATTTTTTAATAAATATAGAAAAAGAATCGCAAGTCATTACTTCTCAGATATTCATACCTTACCCTTTCTCTTTTGTTTAACTTGGATTTTTATATATGAAAACAGATCTTTCGCTTTATTTGACAATTTCAGTCATTCCATGTGTGTTATGTGATGATATGGTTCCCCGTGACCATATTTCTGGTAAGAATCAAGCAGAATAGAGTTGTTAATCGTTTTTATCAAGATATACTGTTATGGTCCTGAGGTATTTCATTTTTGAGGAACCTTGTTGATTTTAGTCTTGCGCAAATGTTTCATAGTGAAATGAATGCAGGACAATGGTTACCATAGCATGTACAGTGTGTGGACACTAATTTTCACTCCGGACACAAAACTGTTTAATAAACACTCAAGAGACGGGTTGCCGTAGACGGCGCCGGTGGAAAGTTGATGCTTCCGAAAAGGCTAAATGAAAAAGAATAAAAAATTATGGTTTAAGGATTTTTTTTAAGTAATAAACTGGCAGCCGACTAAAGATTGCATGTTGGTTTTCACATTAATTCCTCTCAACCATCTTGCCTCAAGTATGTTCCTCATCCTCTCCCTCCTCTGTCAGTCCCATCATGTTTCTCTCACTTCTGGTATTGTGAATTGTGCTGCTATTCCTACCAGATGGATCATGTGCCAGAGGCCTTTGATTCCTATTCCAGTTCGCCGCTGACATAGTACGATTCCTCTTGTGGAAGAGCCCCGAGGGTGTTTTCAACTCTCGCCCTCCTGAGTTTAGTTGTTGTCTCCTGAGAGGATATATTGGAACATCTCGAGCTTCCAGAAAAGCGTCCTTCAATTTATCCATTTTGGGATTAGAAATCTTCTGATTGGCGAAGTATGAGTCTCCCTTACCAGTTTCGAAATATCTTGTCATAGAGAATTATATGGAGATCTTAGTTGTTTTTTTTTTTTGTGGTCCAACGTATTTAAAGCATTTCAGCTTTGTTAGATGTCGTGAAATATATCGACTTTACATTCCGTTTGTTAAAAGTTTAGTATTTTTTCAGCTTTTGTCATCGTTGTTCGTTTTGTGGTATCTCTTCCGTAATGTAATGTTGTAGTAAACAAACTTAGCAGATTAAGGGAGCTTCAGTATTATGTTACAGTATAATTGATAAATTTATTATTCTCTCAGTACTGGGTTCATTCTAATTATAATCTATCATAACTACTTTGCTCAACAAACTTTTTATTACCAATATTTAAAGTGTTAAACTTAATACCATAGAGATTAATGTCTCTAGCTTCCATCTTACTATTATTAGTGATATATATATATATATATATATATATATATATATATATATATATATATATATATATATATATATATATATATGTGTGTGTGTGTGTGTGTGTGTGTGTGTGTGTGTGTGTGTGTGTGTGTGTGTGTGTGTATCTTTGTCTGCGGTAATTGATGTAGTTCTGGCTCTTTTTCGAGTAGCCTCCTCATACTTGGGTGCTTGATATAGGTAAAGCTGTTTTATTTCAGATATGAATAGGATTTTACAATCGTCAGACAAAAATTAGCTTGTAATGATATATCCAAGTCCAGATTGCCTCCAATAGTTTTGTTTCGCATTCCTTCCACAATGATAATGTGAAAATTAACCCCTTCACTTTGACAATATTTTGAGCTTCAAAATGAATAATCGAGCAGTGAATCTGAAAACGGTCTTTATGTCATAAATTTCAGTGTTTCGTACTCTTCAAAAATTCCTATATAGATGCCAGATTGATTTTTTCTATAGTAAGTTTTCATTTTTAATGTATGACCTATAATAATTAATGATTTTATCCTGGACATAGTTTCAGTCAGTGCCATTGAACAAAAGTTCATAAATATATTTGGTTGTGGAGTCCTTACCCTATATCAACGTTAGATGTCACTGAAGTAGTATTATCGTTCAAAGCAGCAACTACCATGTCTGAATAATTCTGAACAGGAAAATATGTGGCTCCATCAAGCAGAGCCCTTAGCAAATGAAATTTATTCCAAAATATGAGAACCTGAACATACGCACCTTACTGACACAATCGTGTTGTTGTTCTCAATAATAAAACAACCCATTAAACTCCGAATAGGCACCATCAGTCTAACTAGAGGCTTTCACTGCAATTATGTAGAACTGAAAAAACATTTCCAAAGCAACAGCTTGAAAAATATTCACTATTTCGTTTACTGTTTCTGTCGATTTTAACGAGGGAGCCGACACAAACAACTGGTGTGTGCTTTTTCACTTTGTTTCGAGCTGGAATGTATTGGTGATTTGTTCGGTCTATTCAGACTCACTGGGGTCTGGAAGTCTGTAGGTTTATAAGTTATGATACCCTCTTCACAGTATATTTATATATGCATACATACACACACACATGCATATATATATATGTATATATACATAGACACACACATATATATATATATATATATATATATATATATATATATATATATATATATATATATATATATATATGTATACACACACACACACACACACATATATATATATATATATATATATATATATATATATATATATATATATATATATATATATATATATATATATATATATGCTAGGAATCTTGAGATGAAAACGCGAGGCATGGTAGATAGGAGCAATGGAAAGCCAGATAGAGTTAAAGTTGCTGTGGGAGATAGGGTTTGTGTGAAGATAGATGTCAGGAATCAGTTGAGCTATAAGCTAGGTCCTAAATTTGGAGGTCCTTTTCGTGTTGTAGATGTAAAGAGGGGGAATAGATTTGTTGTTCTAGATGAGAACACGGATGTGTCTCGGTTGACACATATTATATCTGAAATTAAAAAGACAGGTTAGTGGGAATCGTATGAGTTAATTCCTGTGTTGTACTGTGGGTATGATAATTTTCTTCTCTTTCTTTTTTTTCTCTGTTTTTTAATGGATTTTAAATGGGCGTATTGTAGTTTTTTTTTTAACTGGGGAGGACGTTAGTTCGTAGAGTTATACAAATCTTTAATTGTCCGAGTTCAGTTTTTGCTCATATGTGTTGCAATACTTAGTTAAAATTAAGTGCAAAATACCATAGAGTTTTTTTTTCAAATATATGAATTTGCTTTTTGTTTGTTTTTTCTTTCCCGTTTTGAGATCGGGTATCTTAGAGATTCTTTTGTTTTTATGCTGAGGTCTCGTATTCACATGACTTTGGGAGTCGTGGCATAGGCTAATTTCGGAGTGAGATTTGGCCCCTGTGTTATTATGTAAGAATATTATGATGTGTAGCAGTCGTCTGACACAATATCTTTGAGTATAGAGTTACAGAATAAAGTTTTGTTAAGATTTTCTTTTTGGGGGTAATTTTCATATTGGACGGAATCTATCTGATATGTTACGGGCTTTGGTAAATCAGTCAGGGTTCAGGATAGGGTTAGGAAGACTTCGATATGATTTCCAAGTTTAGATTTTTCAGTTCTCTTTTAGAATTAGCCTAAGAGGGCTGTGCCATTGGTGGTAGTTGTTATGATCATAGGAGCGATTGCTAGTATGTCAATTGCTATTTTGCTGAGAAATGAACAGTATTTGCTAACCAGGGTGAGACTTTGATGACTTTACGAGATATTTTTCCTCTCGGATGTTTAGAATTGCCTTTAATGAATTCAGTAGATTGGTATGGTTCTCAGGTAATTTTTACTGGGAAGGATTTGTATGAGTAGTATCTTAAAAGTTAGTGTACCTGATAGAGGGTTGATTGTGGAAATTCCAGTTAGCAACTTGGAATCGTTTCACAGTTTTATCATATGACATTTTCCTTAGTGGTTTTAAGGTTCAGTAATAGTATGGCATAGTGAGTAGACTAGGTACCCTTTTAGGTTGACTGTCGATGTGACCAACTTACGTTATACACCACCTCCTCCCAGCAGAGCCTTATGAATAACTTCTATGAGCCTCAACTGATACAAGTTAGATATGTGGGCCGTCTATGGTACGCCTGCAGGTTTCTACGCCTGCACCTACATGAGAGGATCCAGGGTTTGTTAGAGAGATGTCAGGCAGGACGTCTACAAATTGCCGTCGTTGCTGAGAAACATCTGTTTGGCGCAAAGGATTTGTGAGAGCCGCATTCAACTGGGGCTTGTGTAGTTGCAAGCCGTTCAGCATAGTTGGATCACCAGGAATTCAGGACGTGAAGGAAAGCATGGGCTTGTACAGTTGCAAGCTGTCCAGAATATTTAGACCATCAAGAATGCAAGATGTGAAATGTTGTGTTCTCTAATGAACGGTTATTGGAATAACAATCGTGCATACGAGACAAATATCTAGTGCAGACTGTTTGCTATGATTTTGGAGCTGGCCCTTACTGAACTTTTGATTGGACAGTTATCGTATCTGGGCGAGGGCGTCCAGAAAGTAGGTGGTCCGAGCTCCTGTGAAGTC
>JANJGK010000005.1:67822332-67832332 GCA_039081455.1 Macrobrachium rosenbergii | reverse complement strand
ATATTCCGGTGTTTTTAGTCTTTAAACAATCATGAAAGGTTTTAAAGATTTTGTTAACAAATCTGTAAAACTGCATGCTTTGGAGTTGTACATTTGATAGTGTCATCCAAACAGGTTACAGTGAGCTTTTGTCCGTAAACGTTATATCTGTATATCAGATCACAAGGGCAATTTCCCTCTCCATCACGAAATAGCTAACGGAGTGCAAGGCATGATCCCATGAAATCTACGAAATCGCCATACCAATTACCCAAACCCTTTGTTGTGTAGATGAGAACAGATCTCAGTTAACTTCAAATTGTACTAATGTTGATACCCATCATGTCAGAGAATGCGTTTGACAGTATATGCTGCCCCCTGTAATTTAGATCAAACTCTTGAATATTGAGGTTGTGGTATATTTTGACAGTCATGAAATTCTATGCCACAGCGTTTCTTAACCTTTTTCGACCTCAGCACCCCTTTTGGTCAGGCCTAAGCAGTCCAGCACCCCCTACCATTGGTTAACACCTAGTTACTAAAGGATAAAGTAAAGACAAGTGCAGTACATCTTGATCATATATTTGGTTCATTCTCCAAAACAAAAACAGTAATTATGGCAGTAGCATTGGCAAAAACAAGAAGAAAATAAAGGAAAGATCATGGACAAACTCAATAAAAAATACTCATCAATGCGATTTTTGTTGTTGCTTATGTGCGACTAGTTTCTCATATCGTGGCATCGTGTTAGCCAGGTTAAAGTTTATTGAATTTATAAAATGCGTTAAAGATACATTTGTCTAAACGTATTCCTTCACTACAGAAACACTGATATTTTACCGCCACATATGTGACCTTCCCTAGCACCCCCTGAAATTGATTTCAGCACCCCAGGTTAAGAAACGCTGAACTTTACGTGCCCATGTTTACACGCAGGGTGTACATGCCAATAGAATCAACAAGGTACCGTGACTATCAAATTTACACAAAATATAATACCTGCACGTGAGCCGGATAAAAACAGCCAATAGAAAACATTTTAAAGAAAACATTTAAGAATGGAGATACAACACAGAAATTGAAAACAGAAAAGTGACGGAAAATAAAGCAAGGAAAGCAAGGTGCTTTACGCAGCAAAGTGTCCTCTCTCACTATTAAGATCCCCAGCATTCATAACACTGTAAGGAAAACAGATTAGCGGTTATACTGAAAACAGAGGAAGCTTCAGCATCGGATATTTTGGCTAATGGTAAATCCACGGAATATCGATTTAAGCTTTGTGAACGAACTTGTATGCTCGAGCTTAAGAGGCACACATTTTAAAGTCGATAGAGAAAGTTCCACGGTGATACAAGCTTATGTAAATTCTCATTTATGAACTCGTTCACTCATGACATGAATCGTAATTACTGTGTTGGGCAAAGAGAAACCGCATCTTCGAGCAGTTGAGCCTTGGCGTTTGAGTACCTTGGGTACTGCTGTTGTCCAGAATATAGAAGAGTATTTCAGCAACCTCATATCATAAAAATCTGGACCTTGGCACAAAAGCCATCATCATCTGTGCAGATATTGGAAGTTTTACATTCATTACTTACCTTTCTTGCAGCATCATATGATGATCTTAAATACTTATAAAAAGAGAGATTGAAGCTGAAGATTGCAGAATATTACCAAATATTCTTGATATTCCTGTGAACTGAGTAGATGTGACAAGTCAGATTGGCCCCACGATGTTACCGTTATTTACTTTGTTATGCAGCCATGTCGTTTTTACGCGATTTTATTGTTGTCCGCGATTTTAAGAAAGTAGAGTTAGTTGGTCCCAACACATTCGCTGACCCTGTCAGATGATGATGTACATAACAAATAACAGTAGTTTGATTGAGAACATTAATTTTGAAATGTTGTTACATATTTCTAGTATTTTACTTTTGAGCATATAGTTTAGGCAAGTAAAGAGTCTCTTATGTTGAAGTTTTCCTCATTGAGACATGAATTTTCACACATATTTTGACTCTGAACGTGTAACATCAGTCAATGCAAATATATAGTATTTGCCAGTGCCATTAAATTTTCTAATCTCCAGATGGCTTTCTTCCATTCTCACCCTTTTCCTTTTTATTCAGGTTTATTGAACATTATGAATTTGCATGAAGTGTGAATGCTGTGAAATTCTCCTGGACAGAAATTAAATTCGGAATTTGGATTTTGAAAACACTTACCATGAAGGTTTTTTACTTGTCTATTTACTTATAAAGATCTTCTCTGATGACTTTTCAAATAGGTTCCTTTCGCTTTCTCTGTATTTACAATTATACCATCAGTAAAATTTCTCTTTTCTCTCTATGTGTATCACTGTGTGTAAAGTTCCGTTCTGTATTGTCATGTTCATACAAACACCATGTTAATATTGCGTCTTACTGGCTCTGTATTTAGTTTAAAATCTTATATAAAGTCCTTCTCATTGACTTAGATTTGTGATGACTTTAAAAGTTCCACTCATTTGCTTTCTAGTTATGTAAATAACTGAGCTTGTTTCTTCCCGTTCGGATTATATTTACACTGCCAGCGGGTGTCGAACTCTCCAGAGCTTTATTTTTTGCTCCCATAGCTTATATAAACTGCTATTTACAATTCCTCTCAGTAACTTTGTTTACACTGCCTTATTTATTTATCTTTAAATTCTGAACAATTTATGAAAAGTAGCTCTATATTGGTTGACTTTTATACTATACCTTATGAAAAGAACTAATTAACTGTATACTGCTAAAAATATTTTAATGTACAATTAATTTCTTTACGTTTATCATTACAGAACGCGTAAAAAAACCACAAGGGTTAAAATTAACACAGAAGAAAAACTATCAGTCACTCACTTCCGAACTTGATTCTAGAATGTCGGCTTCACGGCTCACAGGACTAGGGTAAGTGTTTATAAATAAGTATTCTTTTTTACCCGGACAGCCATGTGAATTGAGTATACGATCCCCCACCAAAGCCGCTCCCCAGTTTTTTTTTTTTTTTTTTTTTTTTTTTTTTTACAAATATCTGTAATAAAAATTTTAGATGCGGATATCTCGTCGTACTCTGATCCACCTTTATGCATAAGAAGTAGGCGACAAATTTTCCACCATCATTTTCCGGCCGGATAATTTCAATTAGGTAATTTCAGGTCCACTGCTCCGCCTTAACGACTTTGCCGTTCTTGTTAAGTTACCCATCAATGATTTAGTCTTTATTTTTATTCGCATTTTTTTTTATATTTCCTTGCGTTCATTTCATTACTGTTAAATGGTAATTCAGTGTTGTAGAAACTTAGCAAGCTAATGGTTGTTTTATTTGGTTTTATTTTAATGAGGTTACAATTAGGATTACTTGAGAAAATCTGCAATGTAATTTTTTTAAAATGGTTAGAATGAGGTAACTGAGACAGATACAGTACAAGTGTATTAAGTAATACTTGTAGAATGCTTACCTGTGTTCCCTATATATAGGTACTTATAGATATATTGCTTTGAGGCTTATTATGCCTATGGCTGTGTATAACTGAAAAGACATAGAATCATGATCTGAATAATTTATAGCGATAAAAGTCTTTATAAAGCGTATTAATCTCTGTCGGAATTCGGTCAAAGTCAGACACAAATTTAAATATAACGCGAGACCAAACGAAATTGATTTCGAAGCTGGCGGAGTACTGAATGCGAATGGGTTTCAGTTGACGTGAAATCTGAATGTGAGTGAATTCGAAATTAAATGAAATATACAATGTCATTGTTCGATCAGCACAGATTGAGTCATTGCTATATGAACAGTTTCATTTATAGAATCCTCATGTATTGCAGCGTGTAAACGCAACCCTATGAATTTGAATGATTCATTGAATGGTAGAAATTATGGGGAATTATGAGTTGTTGGTGCTTTTGATAGATTTTTTGATTTGGAGGCTTCGAATGTTTTGTTTCATTGATGCTGGTAACAGGCAGAACCACATTCGATTACGAATTTTATGTATTTCACTATTTTTATGATGTACCGTATTTTGGAAGTATTTCATGTGGTGCATACAATGAATAGAAACCGTTGAACTATTATTGCTTATCCGAAAGGAATAAATGGCGCTGTTGTTTTATCTAAAATGCTAATTATTTATTTAATCGTTCATGTACCCAACTCCCCTCTCCATACACACACACACACACACACACACACACACACATACACTGGTGATATCTGTAGGCGCCCGGTAAACGAAATTTTTCCCATTCTTTAGGTCGGTGTCTGAAATTACATCCACAGCAAACGATAAGTATGATGTAGTAGAACTTTTCCTTTATATGTTTTCAAATTGTTTGTCAAACAGGTACGAGAGATATATCTGGCAATGATTGTGAAATCTAATACGTTCAAAATTGCCTTACACATGATTGTCAGAGAAACGGTAATTAGTCCACAAAGTCTGTGAGGCGGCATTACTTATGACATATTTAACTAACTACAGTAATTTATATGAATTTTCGAGTCACAGCTCTTGGTAATATATATATATATATATATATATATATATATATATATATATATATATATATATATATATATATATATATGTATATATATATATATATATATATATATATATATATATATATATATGTACATATATATATGTACATATATATATATATATATATATATATATATATATATATATATATATATATGAATGTCTTTTCCTGTAATACTACAGTGTAATATGAAAATAAGAAGGCCCATAAAACACTATTTAAACGTTGAAACCATATATTTCGGGCACTTGTTTCTGTGCCCCTGTTCACTGGTAGAATATGGACAGGTGGAAAGTTACAATGGTATATATACAAAAACATGAAGGTGTGGCCTTAGGCCTCCGATGTTAAGGAGGTGGCGTTTCTTAAGAAGGAGGAGATTGACCAAATTCCCTAGTGGTTTTTGGCCTCATTAGCTCCCGTTTGGCGATGGATCTGGCGGTCGCGTTTCTTGGGTCATCTTCCTCAAAAGGGGTCCGAGGATTAAGGTGTCAATGGCGTCCGATTTCCAATGTCCTCCTGACAGGTTCATATTGTTGGTTTGATTGATGATAGCAGATTCCAGCATCTTTCTTTTGTACGGACAGCTACTCTTGAAAACCAACTCCGCCCCACTCCAGTTAATGACATGCCCTGTATTTCTAATATGTAGGAAAATTCCCGAACTCTCCGAAGCGTAACGTACTGATCTTTTGTGCTCTGTTATTCTTTGCGAGAGCGATCTACCTGTCTCGCCTACATAAATGTCATGACAATTACTACACGGTATCTTGTAAACTCCGGCTTCTTCCCTTTTGTTATTTAAGTATACGTTAACGAGCGAACTCCCGATGGATTTGGGATAATGGAAAATGAAAGGATTATTAGAACTGAGTTGCTCGGTGGCCTTTTGGATGTTTTCATCGTATGGAAGCTTTATTTTGTTGTTGAAATCTATTTGTCTGTTGTGAGTGGGACCTCTGTAGTATATTTTATTTGCTTTATTAATAGCCCTCTCGATAATGTGTGGTGGATAGAGCAGTTGCGTTAGGTGTTGGCGGATCGTGTTAAATTCTTGATCCAGGTACTCATTTGAACATATCCTAAGTCCTCTGAGGAATAGGTTGCACCCTACCATGATTTTTACGGAGACGTCGTGGTAGCTTAAGAAATGAATGTAGGAGACAGCGAAGGTGGGTTTTCTATATACTGTAAATGCATACCTGTTCTGTTTTCTTATGATCAGTACATCTAGGAACGGGAGTTTTCCGTCCTTTTCCCATTCTGTTTTAAATTTTATGGTCGGAACTAGCGAATTTAGCCTATTAAAAAATTCCTTAAAGTCCCCCCAGCTATTGTCCCAGAAAGTAAAGATATCATCTACGTATCTAAGCCAGATCATATTATGGGGTTTGATAGACGACAAAAGTTCTGTTTCGAAATATTCCATGTACAAGTTTGCTAGAAGGGGTGATAGGGGACTTCCCATGCTACAGCCAAATTTTTGTTTGTAAAAATTACCATTGAAAGAAAACACGTTGTTAGTTACACAGAGGTTGATAAGTTTTAAGGTTTTATCTATGCCAAGAGGAAAATGGTCTTCATATGGTTGTAACTTCCTCTCTAAGAAAAACAACACGTCGGCAATCGGGACTTTAGTAAATAATGAATCAACGTCTAGACTGAGCAGTTTGATGTTGTTTGAGGGGATGTTTAAACTATTAAATTTTTGTATGAAATCTTCTGCATGCATGCAGAAGATTTCATGACATTTATGTAGGCGAGACAGGTAGATCGCTCTCGCAAAGAATAACAGAGCACAAAAGATCAGTACGTTACGCTTCGGAGAGTTCGGGAATTTTCCTACATATTAGAAATACAGGGCATGTCATTAACTGGAGTGGGGCGGAGTTGGTTTTCAAGAGTAGCTGTCCGTACAAAAGAAAGATGCTGGAATCTGCTATCATCAATCAAACCAACAATATGAACCTGTCAGGAGGACATTGGAAATCGGACGCCATTGACACCTTAATCCTCGGACCCCTTTTGAGGAAGATGACCCAAGAAACGCGACCGCCAGATCCATCGCCAAACGGGAGCTAATGAGGCCAAAAACCACTAGGGAATTTGGTCAATCTCCTCCTTCTTAAGAAACGCCACCTCCTTAACATCGGAGGCCTAAGGCCACACCTTCATGTTTTTGTATATATACCATTGTAACTTTCCACCTGTCCATATTCTACCAGTGAACAGGGGCACAGAAACAAGTGCCCGAAATATATGGTTTCAACGTTTAAATAGTGTTTTATGGGCCTTCTTATTTTCATATATATATATATATATATATATATATATATATATATATATATATATATATATATATATATATATGTACATATATATATATATATGTACATATATATATATATATATATATATATATATATATATATATATATATATATATGTATATATATATATATATATATATATATATATATATATATATATATATATATATATATATATATATATATATATATATATATATATATATATATATATATATATATATATATAATTTTAAAGCTGGGGTATTGCTGGATTAATGGGGTATACTGGATGATATGCAACATACCTTAATTACCAAAAAATCTGGACTCTGGTCTTGAGGTCAGCTAAAATTATAAACAACAAAATACGGCTGAAGGCCTACTTCAATTGGGGAGTGATTAGATAAACTCTGGTGTTTAACTTAATTAATTATAATTACAAAAGAAACACATCAGAATAATGGCAGTGTAATTCTTGTGTAATAAGATGAACAGCAAATGACTGGGAATTTGCGGGAGGAAGCACAAGGCCTACCTGCTTCAAAGGGCATTGAAAGCGACTTAGTGAAGACCACTACACACACAAGGTGATACACAGATCCACAGCGAATAACTCCTAATCTGTAATCGAAAAACTTATGGTTACTCAACCGAAACTAGCATTGTAATGAAGGAATAGAGGAATTGCATGGAAGATGCCTAGACTGAACTCGATTCCAGTGACGCGAACATCATACGATAACGTTACACTTCTAGTAAATGTTTTGCAAATTCAACTGCACAAAATATAAAAAGCAATGCAGGTCTCACTGTAGGTAAGTTGCACTATGAAAAGAACGGAAAATAGTTAAAGACGAATAGGGAACGTGGCTGACGAAAAAATCTTAAATCCTGGTACTTTACCTTAATTCGGACCCGAAGTTCTCTTCTTATGAGGGCCAGCGAGAGCGAGGGCAAGTGAATTAGTTCACAACAAAAGTTACTTTGGTTTCTGCCAGCCACGTGTTGGAAATAGGCAGTTTAATGGAGTAAGGGACAGGCCATCCTTCCTCTGTGGCTGCCTGAACAATTCTAAGAACGAGCGTCTCTCTCCAAGGCCCTTTATAGCTTTGGGAATTAGGTTTTCTCTCTTCCTAGATGGCGTTGTGATCGCTCTGCCCACATAGAAATGCATGGCTGCAGTTTCAAGATGGTGGAACGCACGTGTTCAGCCCACCAGCTGACCTGCCTCGGGCGACTATTAGCTCTGATCGGGTCTGCACCTGGAATTTAAAGAATTCCGACACCATTTGGGCAAGAAAGAGATTAAAGTGGTTCCCCACCCAAAAGCCAGTGGTGAGAGAGAGGTTTTAGAGGCGAATTTGCCCACAGTGAATCATACTAAATTGAATTAATTAATTGCTTAGTCCTTTTTCCTTTGACTTATTGCGTGGAAGATGGTATATGAGAGGATACTCTTGATAATATATATATATATATATATATATATATATATATATATATATATATACTGTATATATAGGCTATATATATACATATATATATATATGTATATATATATATATATATATATATATATATATATATACTCGTATATATGAAGTAATTTTCTGTTCAAGCTGTCGGAAAGTGTATCAGATTATATATTCTATTCATTGTCTTATTTACTTATCTGTAATAAAGGTGAGAACATTTTCAATTAATTAAAGAAAAGCTATCGTCATTGAATTCCAGATCTGCTTCTAAATCCAGAAGTTTTATTTCGATGTCGTGAATTCTCAAGCTGCATTTTGGCCTCATTCGTCTATGTTTGAAATATTGCTTTCATTATGCTGGTGATTCTTCTTTCGTCTCTCTTCTTGGCAAAATGAAATCAAGGGCTTTTTGCCTGGTCATTGTCTCTTTCACCCATTTTCTAGAACTTACTTTTCTCTTCTGCATTAAAATATTTCTCTCCCTACCTCTCAGTCTTGATGACAGTTCGACCACCATTTCAGGTCTTACCCTCTGGGGTGTACTATGCATATTCGTCCCATGAATATCAGATGTCGATGTATTTCTCTGTTTAGTGGCCGTGTCCTTTTCTAGAGTAAAGATCGCATTCTCTTCCATCATCTATTTCCCCAAGCCCCTTTTTTCTCTTCACATTTCATTTTTTCATTTAGTCTTGAGGTGTAAGTGTATGGGAACAAGGGGTTTCTTGATTGGTTATTTTTTTTATTATAAGTGGGATCACTTTCACGAGTTATCGTTTCACTAACGATGCTAAGAAGATGAAGAAGCCATTTAGAAATTTGAAATCCTGCAGCCATGTATTGCTCGAAAGAATGTCTCATCGTGTTTTTCAGGAATTTATAATCTTCAGTGTAACGCAAGACAGCTCCCCTTTATACTGCCAAACACGTCATTTGTAATTAGACACGAATCTTCTATAATGAAAGAGTAAAATAACGCTAGCGAAGCTTGCAAGGCGAAGAATGAGACAACCTAATGAATTTCTGGGTGTTGGTTGAAAGAAGTGGAACAGAATAGATTAATAGGTATGTGACTTTTCAGATGCGAATGTAAAGAAGAAAGATTAATTGTTGGTGAACTTTAATTTAAGATAGGAGAGATTAATAGGCAAAAGGAAGGAGAAGCAAGTATTTTTGTCAGATAATTTATTTACTAGCGTGGAAGCCAAGTTAATGATGAGCGACTGACCTTCATAAAGTTTTGTGAAAGAGAAACACTAGCGCTGGTCAAGAGAATCAGGGAGTTAAGCTCCTTAATTTAAATGATTGTTGTATGACTTTTATTTCAGGAAACAAACTGAATTTAACTTATTTAAGGTGTTAGGGACAGAAAAACGTTAGCAGTAAGTGGACATTAAGAATTTGGTAACTGACAGAGAATCGCAGAGAACTTGCATCTACAGTTTCAGTAAGAGGGATGAGTGTAACTTACGGTAAGTTACAAATTTCTTTCTTTTTGTAGAATGCGGTGTACCGATTAAGAAATAAATAAAGAAAGATCGAGTTGAGTTCGAACTTCAAAAGCAACAACGATGCAGGAGTTTGGAAAAGCCTATATCCGGAAAGTAAATGCAATGGCGCGGTTAGTTAAAATATAAAAGGGATCGTAAAATAGTCTAAGCTTATCATG
>JANJGK010000005.1:67813578-67817232 GCA_039081455.1 Macrobrachium rosenbergii | reverse complement strand
TAATAGGGTAGGTTTCAAAGCTGTACCCCTTCCCCCTCCCCTTCTCCCTCCCCTACCCCTTCCCCTCCCCCCTTCCCCCTCTTTGGGACTTATGTGGTAACTGCTTGACTGATCTAGACAAAATCTGGCACATGGCCATCATTTACCCCACTTAGATAATAGGGTAGGTTTCAAAGCTGTACCCCTTCCCCCTCCCCTTCTCCCTCCCCTACCCCCTTCCCCTCCCCCCTTCCCCTCCTCCTCCCCCCTTCCCCCCTCTTTGGGACTTATGTGGTAACTGCTTGACTGATCTAGACAAAATCTGGCGCATGGCCATCATTTACCCCACTTAGATAATAGGGTAGGTTTCAAAGCTGTACCCCTTCCCCCTCCCCTTCCCCCTCCCCTACCCCCTTCCCCTCCCCATTCCCCTCCCCCTCCCCCCTTCCCCCCTCTTTGGGACTTATGTGGTAACTGCTTGACTGATCTAGACAAAATCTGGCACATGGCCTTCATTTACCCCACTCAGATAATAGGGTAGGTTTCAAAACTGTATCCCCATCCCCTCCCCCTCCCACCCCCCCTTCCCCTCCCCTCCCCCTCCCCCTCTTATGTGACTTATGTGGTAACTGCTTGACTGATCTAGACAAAATCTGGAACATGGTCATCATTTACCCCCATTTAGATAATAGGGAAGGTTTCAAAACTGTATGCCTTTCCCCTTCTCCTCCCCATTCCCCTCCCCTCCCCTTCCCCCCTCTTTTGTAACTATGTGGTAACTGCTTGACCGATCTAGACAAAATTTGGCATGTGTCCATCATTTAACCCAACCGAGATAATAGGGTAGCTTTCAAACCTGTACCCCCTTCCCCTTCCCCTTCCCTGTCCCTTTTCCCCTTCCCTTTGTAACTTATGGGGTAATCGCTTGGCCGATTTAAGACAGAACTTGGCAAGTGGCCATCGTTTAACCCAACTTAGGTAATAGGGTAGGTTTCAAACAGGTATTCCTTTTCCTTTTGCCTTCCCTATCCCCTTCCCCTTCTCCTTCCCCCTTCCCATTTTAACTTACATGATAACCGCTCGACCGATCTAGACAAAATTTGGCAGGTATATAGCCCCCACTTGACACAACTTAGATAATAGGTAGGTTTCAAACCCATACCACATTTCCCTTCCCCCACCCCCTCTCCCTTCCCCCTTCCCTTCGTAACTTACATGGTAACCACTTGATTGATCTAGACAAAATTTGGCATGTGACCATGATTTGACCCAACCTAGATAATAGGGTAGGTTTCAAACCCATACCACATTCCCCTTTCTCTTCCCCCATCCCTCATTCTTCTACCCTTTGTAACTTACGTGGTAACCGCTGGTCCAATCTAGACAAAATTTGGTATGTGGCCATCATTTGATCCAACTTAGATAATAGGGTAGGTTTCAAACCTGTACCCCTTCTCCTTCCTCTTCCCCAACCCCCTTCCCCCTTCCCCCTTCCCCTTCCCCTTCTCCCTTCGCTTTGTAACTTATGTGGTAACCGCTTGACCAATCTAGACAAAATTTGGTACTGGGCATCATTTGACCCAACTTCGATAATAGGGTAGGTTTCAAACCTGTATCTCTTCCCCTTCCCCATCCCCCTTCCCCCTTCCCCTTCCCCTTCACTTTGTAACTTGTAAATGTGGTAACCGCTTGACCAATCTAGACAAAATTTGGTTCGTGGCCATCATTTGACCCAACTTAAATAATAGGGTAGGTTTCAAACCTGTACCCCTTCCCCTTCCCCTTCCCCTTCCCTCTCCCCTTCCCCTTCCCCTTCCCTCTCCCCTTCCCCTTCCCCTTCCCCCGTCCCCCTTCCCCCTTCGCTTTGTAACTTATGTGGTAACCGCTTGACCAATCTAGACAGAATCTGGCACTTGGCCATCATTTCACCCAGCATAGACAATAGGGTAGGCTTCATTCCGTACCACCTTCCTTTTGCAACTTATGTGGTAAATAAACTCTACGGGGTTATCATACATCATTTCATGTCCTCGATACCATATAAAAAATATATTATTGAAAATGCTTTTCTTTTTGTGATTAATAATTCTGTATCAAGGTTTGTGTTTAGGTTTAGTAGTGGGTTTGTTTAGGTTTAGTGGGGATGTGTTTAGGTATAGAAGGGGGTGTGTTTAGGTTTCTTGGAGGGTGTGTTTAGGTTTAGTTGGGGGTAAATGGGACAGTCACCAAAGTAATAGTTAGATAAAATGGACAGTCACGACAGTAATACCTGGATAGATAGGAGAGTCAACACAATAATATCCCCTGGATAAAAGTGACAGACAGTACAGTAATACCTGGATAAATGGGACAGTCACCACAGTAATATCCTGATAAAATGGACAGTTACCACAGTAATACATGGATATAATGGAGAGACAGAACAGTAATGCCTGGATAAATGGGACAGTCACCAGAGTAATACGTGGGGGACATTCACCACAGTAATATTTGGATAAAATGGACAGTCATCACAGTAGTACCTGGCTAAAATGGAGTCAGTACGGTAATACCTGGATAAATGGGACAGTCAGCACAGTAATACTACAGGGGTAAATGGGACAGTTACCATAGTAATACCTGGATAAAATGGAAAGTCAGCAGATTAATACCTGGATAAAAGGGACAGCCACTTTAGTAACTGTTTTGATAAACGGGACACTCACCAAAGTAATATCAGGATAAAGGGACAATCACTACAGTAATACCTGGATAAAAGGGACAATCATTACAGTAATACCTGGATAAATGGGACAGTCAGTACAGTTATACCTGGATAAAAGGGACAGTCACCACAGTAATCCTCGGATAAATGGGACAGTCATCACAGTAATATCAGGATAAATGGGACAGTAAGCAAAGTAATATTTGGATAAAAGGGGCAGTTAGTACAGTAATTTCTGGATAAAAGGGACAATCACCACAGAAACACCTGGATAAATGGAACAGCCACCACAGTAATATTTGGATTAAAGGGACAGTCAGGACAGTAATACCTGGATATATATATATATATATATATATATATATATATATATATATATATATATATATATATATATATATATATATATATATATATATAAAGATAAAATCCTCGAGGGAAAGAGAAGCACTGGAGTGCGCGAGACCTTTCGACTTAGCAGACTCTGAGTCTGCTAAGTAAAGGACGCCAGTAGAAAGGCCTCGCAGCACTCGAGTGTTTCTCTTTCCTTGGTAGATTTTATCTTTATTTATATATTGATCACGTTCCATATTTTCGTGATTCAGTTATACACACACACATATATATATATTAAAAAAGTGAAGTAATAATTTACTAGTAGGCCTTTAAAAATTTAATCTATTACGATTAAAGGCAATTTATCATAATTTTTCATGCATGGAAAAAACTTCTACATCTCTAATACTTTAATTTTAGTCAATATCGTTTTATGGTAGGGTTTAAAAAATATTTTACTTGATATCAAAATTTTTAGATTTATTGTTTTGAATTTTTTTAAATACTGTGATAAATCATATTCAATAACCATGTAAAGTAACGCAAAAATTTAGAATCTTTGCATGAAAACTAATTTTGCGCGGATCAGTAAAAAAGAATTATTGAGAAGTACAAATGCAGCAAATGAAAAATAC
>JANJGK010000005.1:67778578-67808578 GCA_039081455.1 Macrobrachium rosenbergii | reverse complement strand
TAACTATGAAAATGTATAATTGTCAACGACAGCGAATAAATCTTAACTTGGTAGAGAATGATCCGATTATATCATTTGCAATTCCGAAATTAGATGTAGATACTTTTCATTAGTAACAAAAAAATTGAGATATTTGAAATTCTAATTTGATATTATAGTATTTAGTTTTCATGAACCAATAAAATATTAATTGTCAAAAGCTTCTCACACAATAACAATTTCTAGGTTTCATTTGAGTGAGACGCATAATTATCACTTTTTAGTATTTCGCGGCTTTTTAAAGAGTTTTTTCACCATTCGTTGATACTGTCAAGCAACGGTTTCACTCTTTCAGAAATAGTGAGAAACCAAAATTCACCTGTGTCACGAAATCTGCCGGTGCCTCAACTCACAGAATGAAAAGGAATGTAAAAAAATCTAAAGTCTTTCCAATGATTATTGATAGGAGAGAGAGAGAGAGAGAGAGAGAGAGAGAGAGAGAGAGAGAGAGAGAGAGAGTTTCCTTCCAAAAAAAAAAAAAAAAAAAAAACTGATTCTGAGTGCAAACGATAAGATGAAAACTCTGGGAGCTCATATGTGGTCAAGTTAATTCAAGGAAAAATTTTCTTCCGGGCCACGCGCAGGGGGAAAAAGGGCTGGCTCCGGAGATAGTGGGCGAAGGCATGATGGATATGAGACTAATCTTGCCTCATCTCCACCATCTCTCTCTTCCTCATATTATTTCTCCTCCTCCTCCTCCTCCTCCTCCTCCTCTTCTTCTTCTTTTTCTTCTTTTTTCCTAATTGCTGCCTTTCATGTCAAGTGGTTGTTGTGAGTTGATTGTATTTTTGATAAGAAGGACAAAGATCGGTTGGAGTGCTTTCGCTGCAAATTCGAGTTGTCTCAGAAATGGGAATTTCTTTTCTGCGATGACATTTTAGTGTATGAAGGCCCCTTTTTTTTTTAAATCATAGTAATAGCTCATGAATTAAAGATTTTATCGTTAAATTGCAACAGGTTTAGGAGCAATCACTCTTGATTGCTTTATTACCGGATGGCTATACTGTAGACCCTATGAGAAACTGCTCTGTATTTAGACATCTTTATTTACTGAGTCGTTTTGATTAGTGAAAGTACGTTACAACCTATGATTCCTGTATTTCATTTGTTGATATAAATATTTGTTCTCAGTCTGTTATTAAGTAATTTGGAAAAGAATGGATCAGGAATCTGTTTTCAGTTTATTTAGGGCGTAGTGGCGGTGCTTCTTTTCACTAACTTTTTGTCATTGGTGGATAAACTTCATTTGCTCCTTTCCTCTTGCTAACACTTACTCTCAAGTTTTTCCTCTGCCAAACATTTTCAGACTCTCCTACCAGCCTCCGCCGCTCTTCATGATCACCAACTAACGTTGTAATGTCAGTAATTACCATTCACTCCATAACCCAATGTATTTACGACCCATTTTTTTATTCCACCCACAACTTTGCACCGAACCCCTTTAAGTTCCCTGATTACTTCACCCATGTAAAAAAAACATTCAACAGCAACAGTAACAATTTTACCTTGTCGAAGATTTAGGTGATGTCTGTGTCACGGGAATTTCATTATATTTCTTTATTGTAAATAATTTTCTTGTTTTCCTCATGTAAATTCCATTTTGTTTCTTAACAGTTTAATATTTAATGTTTCCCCACCCGGAGGATACCTATGTGAAGGCAAAATTTCCATCGACGCCAAATGATTTCGAGATAATTATTCCAACCGTCGAAATTTTTAATCAAATTTTCTTCCTCAGTTGCCTGAGCGAAGTTAATTTCATAACTTGAAAACTGTTCCAATTTTGCCGCGAGTCTGTACAGCTGTGCAATTCTGAAAATTGCTTGACGATATTCGGGACGGAAACGCCTGGGTAAATATCACGATATTATGTCAGACTTTGCAGAAAAAGGGAAAGACTGCACTTGAAACGTTAACAGGAGAGAGTTTTGAAGGTCATATTTTCTGTCATGAGTCTCTCCTTTGCATTCAGAACTTATAACACAGTAACTATAACTAGACTTTATTTTACATTGTTTGTCTTTGCTATAAACTTTATTGTGAGTCCCTCTGCCTCTCAGAGTCCCTATTTCATTTAATTTGTATGCTGAAGGATTTGTATATTTCAGCATTTATACAGGTCCCAAATGACTAATGGCGTCCGATGATATATTCCTTCGCTTTTCTTTTTGACATCTTTTGTAAAACTGCCGTAGTCCGACAGATTTTGGAAGAGTCTTGGACCGTTTGCCGGGTGCCACTTCACTGTCTACTTAAATGGACAGTTGCCAACTGATATCGAGTTTAATGCCGCTTCGACTAGGGGATTTAGATGTGCCATTTTAAAGTCATCTTTCTTTCCTATATTAGACTTCACTTGCACCCATATCAATTCAGTGGAGTTACACTGGCAGTGATATGGAGGTAGCCTGACCCCTTGGTGTTCATGGTCTCTTGTAAGTCTGTTAGTTACATAATCATCATATATATATATATATATATATATATATATATATATATATATATATATATATATATATAATATACATATATATTTATATATTTAAATATATACATATATATAATATACATATATATGTATATTATATCTATCTATCTATATATATATATATATATATATATATATATATACAGTATATATAATTATATATATATATATATATATATATATATGTATGTATAAGTATATTTGTATGTGTGTGCGTGTATGTATGTGTTTATGAATGTAAGTATGTATTTACGTAAATAAGGTTAGGAAGACCTTTAGTTACATAATCATTTTATATATATATATATATATATATATATATATATATATATATATATATATATATATTATTATTATTATTATTATGTTTACCTGGGGAAGAATGGGGAACTCACCACGTGAACTCGATTCTGACTGCAGGTGTAGACTCAGGTAATCACAATCAAGAATAAGATTAAGCTTAAGGTTTTACTTCAATTGGAAAAGTTTAGATAAACACTTAAAGTTCACAAAAATCACTTATACTTATATTAACAAATTGGATCAGAAGAATGGGGAATTGGCAAAACCAGATAAGATGAGGACAGATTCTTGTCGAATAACTGATATACAGTAAATTACGAAATAACAATAACGGGAAAATCCACTTCGTAGGACACCATTGGGTGAGAGGCAGTGGTGGTAACCACAGCCCAAGCACAGGGGTGAGCAGATGATTTCACAGCTAGCAACTCCGACTGCAACGAGAATGCATCAATTACTCACATAGGTTTAAGTAGTGGATTCCGGAATCGAGGGGGTGCACATAAGGTGCTAAAGCAACTCGATTCTAGGCACTGGAATGAACATGAACTGGAATAATTTACTCACTGCTCTAAACAAATCAGGTCTTGGGAAAATATCGCACTTTAGAAAGGAAAATAAATTCAGTAGAAGAATAATAGGGCCGTGACTGATTCAAAATCTCACTTTGGGTACATTACCTTTCCATAGGAGACAGGGGACCTCATCTTCAGCGCCAGCAGGGAGGGCATGAATTAAGGGGCTCCACCACTAAAGAAGACTTTGGCTCAGAACAGCCATGTGGGGAAATCTGAGCTCTGATGGAGCAGATGAGTCAAGGGCAAAGTGTCTGGAGGCCACGGCTGGGCGTTTCTCTGGTTACCCTAGTTCTGAGAGTTCTGGGCGTTCTGAGGGCATACGGGTCATTGTGCATCCTTTTATGCCCTTGTAAGGATTACGTCCTTCCTCATTCCAGGTGGTGTTATCATCACTCGACTGGCAGTCCATTTTCTATACCTCCGGACCATGTGGGAGCCATATGGGAACCTTATGCTCAACTTTCTCTTCTGGTCTCCAGAGGGCGATACTTGGAAGGAGGCTCGAGCAGTCGGTGGATCAAGGAGGAGGATTAAAAGATTATTTAAGGGGTGAGGAAGGAGAGACTCTTCCAGGAAGGGGACAATGTTTTCCCAAAACCTGTCTTTGTTAGAAAGCGGTGTTGCTCACACGCCTACCTTTATCTTAATAGAATACATAAATTGCATTAGAGTGTTGCATCATTGCACTTTAAGAGGGGGAGGTGACATATTCGTGACTATATATATATATACATATATATATATATATATATATATATATATATATATATATATATATATAGTGTGTGTGTGTTTGTGTGTATGTACAGTATGTGTGTATGTATTATGTATTTACGTAAATAAGGTTAGTAGACCGACAGGCAATAGCAAGATCAAATAAAGTTGCTGATGTACAAAACTTTCAAATAATATCAGTTTTGTTTTCACATTACCTAGGTTCATTTTTGTCTACATTTTGGCCTTTCTTTTTATGTGGTTTACTTAAACCGAAATCATAATTCTAATGCAAACAACACTACGGCACCTCAAAAACTCAGAACGTCGCCTGAAAATAGCACAGGAGACATGTTTCCATGGAATCATTTGCAAAGTCCATTCAGTTCCGTCGTCGTCTCTCTTCCCCAGTTTCCTCCTCCCCTCAGGGGTCTGAAATCGGTTTGCTCCTTCTGAGACGTGCATCAGATGAACGAGCCCTTTGACTCCCTTTCTGTGTCGGCGCTCATGGAATTTGGTTCCTGTATCGAGAGCCAGAGGTTTATTACTATATAAAACCCCAGTTACATCTCTCAGAATGGAATTTGGTTCCTGTATCAAGAGCCAGAGGTTTATTACTATGTAAAACCTCAGTTACATCCCTCAGAATGGAATTTGGTTCTTGTATCAAGAGCCAGAGGTTTATTACTATATAAAACCTCAGTTACATCCCTCAGTATGGAATTCGGTTCCTGTATCAAGAGCCAGAGATTTACTACTATATAAAACCTCAGTCACATCCCTCACAATGGAATTTGGTTGCTGTATCAAGAGCCAGAGGTTTATTACTATATATATAAAACCTCAGTTACATCCCTCAGTTACAAAATATGGGGCAACAATTCAATTCTGAAATGGTGTTGAATGAAAGTGGGAGTTGCCAGCAAAGTCTTTAAGTCAGGAAGCCGGTAGTAATCAAGAACAGTTCTGAGTGTGTCAGAGACTCAGAGCGGTCGGTTCTTAACTTCATAAGAATAAGCTCTGTATGTTTATTTTCCGTTTGTTTTTTGTGATAACTCTGAATTGGTTTTCGGCGGTACTAATTTAACATCACTTTCACTATCTCTAGTCTAATTTATGTTATCTTGTTCTGATTATTGTTACAGTCAATACCTTTATGAATATACTTTTGCACTGACGGTTAGTCATTTATATATTAACAAAATTTGAAAATCAAAGTACCTATAGCTTCCTCAGTTTGGGTCTCCAGTCTGTTACATGGATCAGCGCAACTGAATAAAATAAAACTCATTACCATTCCAGTGTGATGCCATATAAGGCTGCAACATAATTTTCCTTATGTAGAGTGATACAAGCTGTCATTTTTGTTTAATAACTTTGAAGCTTGATATACCTAGAAACTCCATATCATATGCCAAGAATTACTGGATCACGCCCTAAGTCGAACTTCATTCCAGTATCGTTATACTATGAGGAAGTTTACGAAACACGTCGTCATTGCTACATGATTATCTAGAGAACAAAAAATACTCAAGACTGTATAGTATATATAAGAGATTTAAAACCCTTTTGGCATCTTGCAATCACTAACTGTGTTTCAGGAATGGTGCTTCTGATTTCAAGCATGATGTTACCAAAATACACAAGTACATTTTAAATATTTCAGATTATGTCCCGAGTAATTATTTGAAAGTAACGACTTTCTATATGCATGCGTGTGCCTTGAGTGGTACAAGTAAAAATAAGCACACTATCTACAAATTTTCTTGTTAACCCCCATTGATTTCTGCTTGTTTTATTGAGACATCAGATTAGTTGCTCGATACAATGATTTCAGTGTAAAACTATATAGTTAAAGGTGCTTATGTTCATTTTAAGTAGCAGCTGTAGTTATTGTAAACGAAGCCATGCAGTATATGCACTGATAACAACTGTAGATTCATTTTCAGTATTCAATCTCCTTTCCTTAGCTTAGTATATTATATTTAGATGTGTATTGAATAATTCTGTACCAAATTTCGGTAACGTTTTGCATTGGAATGAATTTATTGTAACTATATGCTTTTGAAAAGTTAAGTATACCTTAGTTTAACCTGACCACTGAGCTGATTAACAGCTCTCCTAGGGCTGGCCCGAAGGATTACATTTATTTTATGTGGCTAAGAACCAACTGGTTACCTAGCAACTGGACCTATTGTGGAATCCGAACCACATCATAGCGAGAAATGAATTTCTATCGCCAGAAATAAATTCCTCTTATTCTTCATTTGCCGGTCGGAGAATCGAAAAAACAGATGACGAATACCTCAATGAATACAGAAATTTGTATGCAAATGTCGTTCAAGCAAATGTGATATTGCGGTAAACTGCAAAAACTTAATCCAGTGGTACGTAAATCGTTTTAAGGGTTTTAAGTGAAGATGTTCAGTTAGCCCATGATATCATCACCATTCTCTCTCTCTCTCTCTCTCTCTCTCTCTCTCTCTCTCTCTCTCTCTCTCTCTCTCTCTCTCTCTCTCTCTCACTTTTTAGAAACACAATTGTTCTCTCCCGTTCTTATCTAGGCTCTTGGCTTTGCTTGTATGCCGTTTCTTTCTTTTTACTTCATTATCTTCTTCCTTTCATGTCTCCATTTGCATTCGAATATATTTTTATCTCCCTCTTTTCGTTTTTATCTGAGGGTGTATCTGATTCATTCTTTCCTGCAGTGTGTTGGAGGAAAGGGCTTTCATCGTTTACTATTGGAAAATCATTATTTTCCTCAGTTAACTTCTTGTTTGCATGTGTAAAAATACCTTGTGTTTCGAACCCAAATTTATTCACTAATGTTAAATTTTTCTCTATCTTTCTCTCTATTTTCATCAGTGAGAGTTAAGTCAAATGCACGAGATGAATATCATTAACTGTTTGATAATCGGTCTTGCAATGCGTTTTCATGAATTTTTTTTTCTCCTCCTTTTATTATGTGGAAATCCAATTTTGTGAGTTTGTAAAAGAACTTTTCTTTGAAACCAATACCTATTTCAGTTTTACCTGACTTTTCCGAGCGAAAGCTGTGTTTTTCTTGGGTAAACGGAGTTGGTAACAGGAGCGGTATGTAAGATTAAAAAAAAAAGAATTGAAAAGTCGACATCCAGAAAGATATTTAAGTTAGGTATGTTTAGCATGACGTGCAATTCGTAAAAAAAGAAGGCATTGATTTTATTGTCGTATGTTTTCTACAGAAGTCTGAGGGAGAGGGAGGCTTAGCACATTAGTCTCCTTTTTTTTCCAGCTTTTCCCCTCTACTTTCCTCCTACGTTGAGAAATTCTCATGGGAAGCAGTGACATCTTAAGTTGAGAAATTCTCATGGGAAGCAGTGACATCTTAAGTTGAGAAATTCTCATGGGAAGTAGTGACATCTTAAGTTGAGAAATTCTCATGGGAAGCAGTGACATCTTAAGTTGAGAAATTCTCATGGGAAGCAGTGACATCTTAAGTTGAGAAATTCTCGTGGGAAGCAGTGACATCTTAAGTTGAGAAATTCTCATGGGAAGCAGTGACATCTTAAGTTGAGAAATTCTCATGGGAAGCAGTGACATCTTAAGTTGAGAAATTCTCATGGGAAGCAGTGACATCTAAGTTGAGAAATTCTCATGGGAAGCAGTGACATCTTAAGTTGAGAAATTCTCATGGGAAGCAATGACATCTTAAGATAATAGATAAATCTCCATAAGCCGTTTTTTGCAATACTTAATGAAGCTATAATCCCTCTTGAGGAATGCCGTGTTTGAAGATTTTTAAATGGAATATAGATAAGTAAACATACAGGTTTTATACCATTTGAATGGTTTTTGTGATTTTTTTATAACGTCATTCCCTTGACTTCTGAGGTCTCTGGCTCAGCTTAAAAGCAGTGCAATGAAACTAGGTTTTGATATTTCATATTTCATCCAAATCTATTCATTGCTTTAGCTCAAGGCTTCTGTAAGCTTAAATTGATAGATTTTGACTAGTTATTCGACTTGAAACCTAACCTGTTTTACTTTTGCATATGTTCCCAGAACTGAGGTGAAAATTCATCAAAACTTCACGCTAAAGCAAATTATTTTCCTGCGTGCATGTGTTCCTTTACTGTAAACATTTGCAGAAAACGGCTTCTAGTAATTTCTGAACGCAAGAGGTATTTTTGTTATTTTTCTTAGACAGTAACAAATCCGTAAGGCTTCAGATAGCATTGTCCGTTGTTATGAAATAATAAAATCCTTGTATACCATTTCGAGTGGAGGTTGTCTCCCATGACTATTTGTGTTAGATGGAGAAAGCTAGGGGTCGAATTACAGAGAAGAAATGGTTGTTATTTTGGAATCGGCATTTACTGGCTGGGAACCATCGTGTTCAAGGAAGAAAAAATGAAATATGGAAGAGAAGATTGTTTTGCATGTATTACATTAGCTTGAAAGGCTCTACACTTTACTTGACGATTTTGTATCAGAACTTTCCTTTATTCAAGTACTTTATACGCCGTTTTTAAATCTGGACCTTAAGCAATGTTTTGTCTATTGCAGCTTACAGACTGTTAATAAGTAATAAATGTGAAATATTCGCCCATAATTTAGATAGTCGTTTTAATACAGATATGGATACGTGTAAAAAGAAAGATTTTTATGTTAAAAGGATAGAGATTCATGTATTTTTCAAAGGCCTTGGAAAGAGAGCGGAAATAACAGTGCTGAAAAATATCACAAGAAATGAATTATGAAGTGCGTGAATCATCGCGCATACAGTTTATCCAAGATAAAATATTCCAGTCGTCCTCAGTTATTAACGTCACTCCGTCGTGTTTCTTGCAAAGGAAGCAATTTTAATGCGAATATCTCGTCGGCTTTAGAAAATATTTTCAGTCATATTTTCAGCTTATTTCTCGAATTGCATATATTAGATCTATCGTAAGAAATTGCCTGCACAGTTTTTTCTCATGCATGTTAGATTACAGTTAAGAAGAAGCCAAAGAAACGTTGAGTTTGAAAAGTATGAATGTTTGAGCTAGGGTTAACCACCATAAAATAATCGTCTGTATATTTATAGCAGGAAAGTAAACTTAAAGGAACTAAAGTCATCAGCTGAAGAATGCATGGGTGAAAATGAAGTCATTTAGACAGGACATGATAAATGCCGCCAGTTTTCTTTTCCTTTATTTCTTGTTTTCATTAGATTTCCTATGGACGAGGTCATCAAGTCAAATAAAAAATAATGAAAAAACAGTTTCTAATGGCCAGTAATGTTAAAATTTAACGTTTAGCGAAAAGATCGTCATGCTGAGCTAAAAGAACATCATATTCCCCTTAGGAAAGCACTTTGCTTCCACTATTTAGATTCCGCAGCGCTGCAGAAATAGCTTGTGTGTAATTTTTCTGTCCGATATATAATGAATAGTGAGACGGATTGGGTGGATTGGTGAGAATGACTGGAGGAAGAATGTCTGCAGCTCAGCTGCTGCAGAGAGCCGGAAATAGAGAGGAGTAGCGAGCCATGATTGCCGACGTCCTTGGGGATATGGCACCTGGATGATAATGATGATGAGTGAGAATCCAATGACTGAGGGTAGTGCTTGGATACTCGATTTTTTTTTTTTTTTTTAGGGCTTAAACTTGTAACAATTTATATTTCTAGGTCGAGTCCTGACATGTCAATCCTGAAAATTTTCGAGGACAAGTTCTCATTTGAGTTACTGGTTTCGAGGTCAACAGAGGTAAATAATATTTATCCAGAACTGGAGTTTATAGCTTTACTCTTTGACTTATGTGGTTTACCGTTGTTTAAATTTAAATTATCTGCAGCATGTTAAATTCATTTTGCGTGGTAAATAGTGACAGCAACATTAACATTTGAGGTTTGAAATATAAGGGTTCAGTTTTGTTAGAACAGATGTTATGTACATGGTGAACAAAAACTATTACTCAACTTGTAAATGTGTTAAAAAGTTGGTCAAACAAGCGAACCGATCAGTGATTTTATTTTTTAGCACTTTCCCTGTATAATAGCATTATCAGTAGCCAGTGTAGTATCGATAGAATTATTGCAGTTTACGGTAATTTATGAATTTCATGTCTCTTAATCATATATTTTTTTCCCGTCTTCAATAAATTCCACTGGCTGATATACCTCATTGTCATCTCGTAAGCCATTTAAACCAAAATAAAAATTCAGTGGATACTTAATCATGTTAGTAAGCTATCTGTTTACTTGTAAATCTGTATTGACCTGTTGCCTTTGGCGGAAAAGCTTTTATGTAAACAGTCTTTCATTCTTTTGACTTCATATTTCCATCACGTAAATGAGAATTTCTTTCTTGGTATGGTTTTCTTTAACTCAGAGACCTTTGGGGCTTGTTTGTTTTAGAATTCACGTAGATTTTGCAAGGAACAACTTTTCCGCAAAGAGGTATGAATAGAAATATTTTTTACTATGTCTCTCATAATTATGAGGTTATATTCCCGCAGGAGTGTTTTGGGAACTTTGCATGGCATCACTGAGGTTATATTCCCGCAGGAGTATTTTGGGAACTTTGCATGGCATCATATTTTACATTACCAAGGCTACTGAGATTCCTTCCACCTTGCATTTAAAGTATGATATAGCTCTCATGCTTCCCTTCTTTCAAAATCTTTTATGGAATTCATCGTCAATCATTTCCGTTGTGTTCAAAACTCATTAAAGCTTCGTAGGTCTATTAGCATCTTTAGCATACAGTTTATTAGCAATTCCTTAGAAAGATCGTAAAACAAGCCTTTCAGATCTGGAGTGCAATTAGGCTACCAAAGTTACTCCTCTTCCTAAGGTCTACTTTGAAGCTTCTTCATGCGGTATATGTTTATCCCCTAACTGGAGGCTTTTAGACTGTTTTAATGTACTAACTTTTGTCCTTTTCAAAAACTAGCGTGTGCCTGAAACACTGGAATGCTGTCGGCCTTGACTTTTTTACAATTTCTGTAAAAACACAACTCGCTTGTTTTCTCTAGTGACACCATTCGATACAGAGTGACAGTTGTTAATTCTAGAGCCAGTTCGCTTTATCATATTTCATTTTTCTATTTCTAAAAGCCCAATCTGGCTGTATTAGTCTAAGCTCTTAAAATGTACATAAAAGGTATTTCCTCGTTTTTATGAGATTCACATTCCTTGAACCATTTTTGGAAGATATCCGGGTTGTTTTTCTTTTGTATGAAATAAAATTGTTCCAGTTACTTTTGGCCTAAATTTATTCATTGATAAATTATTTGAATAAAATTGGTATTTACAAATGTTTGTTTTTGGAGATACGGAGGTACGTCTGACAATAGCGGAGCAGAAAATAAGAGACCTAAGGTTGAAGCCGCTTCGCTATTTACGCTCAACTTCAAAAGAATACGTCTATTACGCGGAAACAATTTCAGTGTTATATCTTACTTTAAAAAGACCACTGAGCTGATTAACAGCTCTACTAGGGCTGGCCCGAAGGATTAGATGTATTTTATGTGGCTAAGAACCAACTGGTTACCTAGCAACGGGACCTACAGCTTATTGTGGAATCCGAACCACATTATGAAGAGAAATGAACTTCTATCACCAGAAATAAATTCCTATAATTCTTCACTGGCCGGTCAGAGAGTCGAACGCTGGGCCAACAGCGTGCTACCCGAGAGCTCTACCCCCCCCCCTCCAATGAAGAACTTGGATCTGGAAAAATAAGAGTAATACAGAGTGGAAGATGGAAATGAAAGGTATTCTGGACGTTCTGAATAGATTTTCAGGAGAAAGAATGAAAGGAAATGTTAAATTTCAGTAAAAAAATGACGAAAGTTTTGTCTTCACTGCTGGAAAACCATGAGATTAAAAGAGACAGTTCACCCTTAACGAAGTCATCTTATATACTCTAAATACGTAGGATTCTGACGCTGGTTAAAATTTAAGTTTTAGCGCTTACTGTCTCGAGGACAACAACATCCTTTCTTCTGGCACTCAACCGATGGAAGGGAATTCACTGAAATCGAGGTTTATACCGTTTTTTTTTTTTAACCCTCTTTCAAGATGAATTAGATTTCAGCCGTCTTAATAATGTTTCTTGTATATTATATCTAAAGAACTTCTTATCCTAGCTATTGGATCTGATGAATTCTACGAGTAAAGGCACTTGTATTTCACCCAATTTAGGCTTGCTTCAGATATGCTGTTTTTTCCGTATAGTTAAGTGCTTTTAAAATGAAATGAAATTATGTATGTCGTTAGTGTGGAGGCTTATATAGCTGAATAATAATAATAATAATAATAATAATAATAATAATAATAATAATAATATTATCATTATTATTATTATTATTATTATTGTTATTGTGATTATTATTTCTCCTTTTTACCGTCATGCTTTTGAAATCACTTCGAAAAATAATCATTATTAATATTATTTCAAAGAAAGCAGTTATACCTGAGGAAAATTGATGACACGAGTTATGAATAAATTCCTTCATTTGGGAATAAAAATGTAATCCTAATATCATAGTACATCAGCAAACACAAAATTCATCTTATCTGATACTAGAACCGAATACCCTTAATTAGCAATGTTCTAATAATTTTGAAAGAATCACTTTGACGCAGGACTCCTGAAGGCAAAAGGTAACACAAACTTCCCTCTGTAGAATAGACAGGGACGAGAGGAGGAGGGGGGCGGGGAAGGGGTGGGAGGGGAGTGTGCTGGGTGTGGGAAGGAGGAAGGTGCCCCACTGCCTTCTGTAGAGGGAATTGTTATCTCTCAGCGTGTAATGGAATTGGGATCAAAGGGCCCTGCCACACGACGCATCCTCTAGGAGAAGGCAACCAATTTCACACCCCCCGAAGGGAGGAACAAAATGGCTAGGAAATACCGGAGGAGAGGCGCGGCGGAGATGAATAGAAAGTGGCTATGTTGAAGGCAGAGGTAGAACTGCAGGAGGCCACTCCCTGTCACAGTTTTGTGCAAAACTACTTTTTGACTTCTTTCGTGTTTCTGGAAACGATGTTATACAAGCAAGAGTAAATCTCCTTTGACGATAATCAGCAAAGGCATATTTTCGTCAGTGCCACCGAGATGAGTATCAGCTGAATATTCGCTGATAAACTGACTGCATATAAGCTTAGGTCAGTTTCTCCTCATCAGTATCTTATTTCCAATCTCAGTGAAAAATATTTAGAAACATTTTATAGTTATTTTCTACAAACTTCATCGAAAGTATTTGTCTAAAAGACATAGCTTGCTGTTTTACCACTGATTTGAAGTCATTATAAACAATGCTATGTGAACTTGCCTCGACTGTTTCCATTCTGAGCAACTGGATTATAGAGGCAGAAAGGATCGTCGCATGAGTGACTGTGACCACTAAGATTAGTAATCCATCCAGTACGTACGTCCTTATCTCCCACGTTCATCTATGCGATATGGCCACAATAATTCTGGGACTCTTCATCTATGCAATATGGCCACAATAATTCTGGGACTCTAAGTATTAATGAGCGGTTCTGTCTCAGTAAAAGAGGATTGGTACATTGCAGAACTTTACAATATACATACTAGAGTGATGAATGTAGCAAATAACATCTTTATCACAGAAGTAGAGTAAATCAGTGGTTTACTATATGTTTTCAGTTTTGGCTTAGTTCGAATGCGCCGGGCAGTAAACTTATAACAAATGTGCTCAGATCTTGGGCTGTGACGTTTGAATTCTCTTGTTAGTGAGTTCACTCGAAAGCCCTTGTCTTTCGTTATTTATTTTATATTAGCATTTATTTATTGATTTTTGTATTTTAAGAAACGATAACATATCATCAGAACCTTGATTGACGTTGGTCATTCGGTTGAGCTAGCTTGAGCAACGTTGGATCTGGTCACCACTGGTAAGTCCGGAAGTTGGTCATCTCCTTGGTATGCCGGGTAGCTGCCTGCCCAGGTAAAGCCTTAGTTACAGAAATACTAGTTCCGATTGCTTTTATGGCTTATGTGGGTCAGTTAGTAGCACCTTTGCTTTTCGTTTGAGAGAGTGGGTTTGATTCCGGTGCGAGTCAGAAATTTACTTTGTTACAAATGTAGTTGGGTATTAATTATTTGTATTATATCTCTGACAACTTTTGACTAAATCGGTTTTATCCTCGTGAAACAAACATTAATGCATGGAATCTAAACAGCAATTTATAAAATTAATTTTATATAAAAAATCTTTTCGCTCGACTTATAGTATTACTTTTCTCAGCTTCAGACACTCCATTTTATTGTTATCTAATGCTACTGATCGTTTTCAGTATCATACATCTTCATGTAAGAACTGTTTTGTCGAATTCAAATTACTTTTCCGGTCATAAAAACTCACTTGTACGTTATGCATCCTGAAACATCTATTTTTGCTGAGTTCCACCATGGCAGTCAGTCACCTGTGCTGCTTTTGCTTTCAAACGGAAACATTGATTTGAACTGAATACAAGAACGCTTAGGTCATATGTTATTGATTTTTTATTTTAGTATGTGAGTGGTTTCATTCAACTTAATCCGTTTTCGAACAAATAAATGGCATTTAAAAGACGGTGGAACTCTTTTGCAATGAATTTTATTTTGGCCATGCTCATCTGTATGTTCGTTTTGATATATACGTTTCTATTAAATGTGTGATATATACGTGTGCAGTTCTGAATTAGGTAATATTTCCAATTAGGAAATGTTTGTGATACATCACGTTATAACAAAATCACTCATTTTCGTTTTATTGTCATTATTAGTAACCTTGCATCTGTAATTAACTCTTCAAGTAAGTCTCGTAATTATCACCATGTTGGTTATGATAAGGTTCTGTGATGCCAAGGCAAATGTCTGCTGGAGATCGAATGTAGACTTCACTTTGTTTCATTATTATCGTTATTTTTACTACCATGGTTGTTTTGCTGTGAGCGAAATAAATTAATGCCTGAACTGTTTTGCTTTGAAAAGATTTTGGTGTATTGTCTGTCGATCTCCCTTCTCGGCCAATACGTGTTCAGTAAAAATTCAGCGTCTTGAGACACATTGATACTCTCACCAGGCGTTCGTTTAAGAGACTTGTACAAAAACATTTTCCTCGACCCTTTCTCGATCTTCCGAAAATTTTCACGCAGGTCACGAAGCTCCTCTCAGCTTCTTAGCGAAGGAGAATTCTCTCTTTTCCTCTGCTTAGCAATCAGTCAGCTATTCCTCTCTACCTCGAAACATGATTCCTTTTTTTAAGAACTGCTCGTTTTTTTATTTTTTTTTATATAAAATTTCATCAGATTTATTTTATGCAGTTGGTTTCACAGGGTTATCATGAGGATTCTTTACCGGTAAAATAGAGGAATCTGAATTTAATCTGTATTACGTTGTGCATTTTACGACAAACGCTTTACTACAAGGCTTTTGAGAATAATAATTGAATCAATTCCTAACTCTTACCCATGATGTCCTTCACATGCCGCTACTCAGGCTAATTTTTATATCTGTATACTATATGGTAATGATACCAATAAACAGGTCTTTTGAACAAAAGCTGATTCCATGACGATGAATTTCAAAGAATGATATTTAGCAGTTTTTTAAGAATCGCGATATTAATTATGCTTCCTGTTTTGATTCAGATTTCACTTCCCTCTTTTCGAAGTAAAATTAGAATAGCATTAACAATATATCACCTCACCGAATTTCCAGTTATAAATAGAATGGATAAAGTTTCCACTTTAAAATAGGTTTCTTTCAGGACAGATGGTCCATTTTTCCAGAAAAGACGAAAAGCTTCGTTTCCTTGTAAGATCCTGAAAGTAACCTATTTTAAAGAGGAAACTTTATCCATTTTATTTATAACTGGAAATTCGGTGAGGTGATATATATTATTAATGCTATTCTAGTTTTACTTCGAAAAGAGGGAAGTGAAATCTGTATCAAAACAGGAAGAGGGAAGTGAAATCTGAATCAAAATAGGAAGAGGGAAGTGAAATCTGAATCAAAATAGGAAGAGGGAAGTGAAATCTGAATCAAAATAGGAAGAGGGAATTGAAATCTTAATCAAAACAGGAAAAGGGAAGTGAAATCTGAATCAAAATAGGAAGAGGGAAGTGAAATCTGAATCAAAATAGGAAGAGGGAAGTGAAATCTGAATCAAAATAGGAAGAGGGAAGTGAAATCTGAATCAAAATAGGAAGAGGGAAGTGAAATCTGAATCAAAATAGGAAGAGGGAAGTGAAATCTGAATAAAAAAAGGAAGCATAATTTATATCGTGATTCATCAAAAACTGCTGAATATAATTCTTTGAAATTTATCGTCATGGAATCAGCATTTGTCGAAAAGACTAATTATTAGTATCATTACCATATAGTATACATTTTCATCATATAATTAATTCAAGTTTCCTTTGAAATTCAACTTTGAGTGGTAGCAATGGTGTTTGCATATTATTTTTAAACCTGTCTAATAGGAATCACCTTTCTGTATGATAACACAGAACGGCATTTCCAGATAGTTAAGGTCACTTCTCGTTCGAATTTCTTAAATTCACCTTTCTATATCATCTCCGCTTTCCTCCATCTTCCTGAAAGATGTGTGAAACTAGTTTTCAGTTGATTCTTTCGCCTTTGGAAGGTTGTTAAACATCTGTTCCCCCAATAAAAGGTAGGTACGGCATTACCCTTCGTGTTCCCTCTTTTGTGGAGAGGATAAGGGGTATTGGATGCATGTTCAACATGTCCTTTTCGCCTCTTTCGTGGGAGATTTGGAAGGGTGCTGTCTGTGTCCCGAGGAATGAAGGCTTTTAGTGGGTTATTGGGGATGGTAGATTGTTTCAACCTTCCAAAGTATGAGTCCCTGACGGCACTGGAGTTTTTAGTTGTTTCTCTTCATTTGATAAATTCTGTCATCTCGTGATTATTGTCAAGTCTTTCAGAAACTTGTTTGCTCGTGAGGGAAGGCTCTTATAAAGAAATTTACGGAAAATTCTTCGTTGCTTTTATATTACTATTTTATTATCGTTTTGAAGATTGTGGCGGTAGGTGGCAATATGTTTTGCTTCAGAAGTCTATGATAAGTACGGAGTGGTAGAGGTTTCAACTTGTTTCAAACCCAACAAAATACTCTTTGTTCATCAAATTCAAATGTTCCCTTACAACTTTTTCGGGACTCCGTCTTTTACATTACTTCTTACCATAATAAACGGGAAAGAGATCTCAATTATACTATGAATATGGACAGTTTCATCACATCACATACACACCCACACATAGTAAGAGAGAGAGAGAGAGAGAGAGAGAGAGAGAGAGAGAGAGAGAGAGAGAGAGAGAGAGACTGATGGACAAAATGTTAAGCTTCACCAAATAACACAGCTGTTACTTGTTTGTTAAATAATATTCCTATGTAAGAAATCATCCAGCGATTAGACTGAATACCGTGAAAACCTCAGCCACCTCCTCCATCATTTAATTTCTTCATTATCTCTTCCATCTGGGAGATGAGAAAATTGGTCTCCAACTGCTACGACCCATGTAAGGTGAAAGAACTCTGATTCATTGCCCATTCTCAACGGAATCCATTTCCAATCGCAAGAGCTCTATGAACTTTGTCACCTGACAACCTCAGCATTACCCCTTGATGCCGAAATAAGGGGCGACGCTTTAGTTCACTGTTGGTGTCGATATATTTGCTGGTAGATTCCTGCAGAGCTTTTAATCCCCTCAAGAGGGTGCTTGAGTGTTTGTGTCAGCGCGAGAGAGTGTTTTATTCAATTTTTTCTCGTGTTGTACGTTACCCTTTTACTGCTTTTTTTTTCCTACTGCCGTTGTGGTGGTGCTACTTTTGTAACTATTTCGCTAGGGAAAATAAGATTTATTTGACCAGGTTGTTAATATTATAATACCACCTATAAGTTCTGCAATCCGTTCACACTAGTGGTAACGACTTGCAAATGTCGTATACCAGTGACCCTCGAAGCATGCGCATTTTTTAATCCCCTTCTCCATCACAAGAAGGGCGTTTTTAAAAATGCAAATCACCTAGAATTTCAGAATCATGTTTACAAAATTTCGTTTAACAGTTACCTTTCGGGCCAGTATCACTATGGACAGTACTTCAAGAGAAGATTTGCCAATCTTACTGTAGATCCAAGCCTATTGAGTTTGAATCAGTGATTTGAAAATCTTTTTGAGACTTCGAGTTACTGAATTCACAGTATCATTCTTAAGTAAAATAAGATAAGAACTACCGTTCTAATATTTGACATTATACACACACACACAAACATATATATATATATATATATATATATATATATATATATATATATATATATATATATATATATATATATATATATATATATATAATGTATGTATGTATAGCTGAATCACGAAAATATGGAACGTGATGAATGTATAAATAAAGTCAAAATCCACGAAGGAAAGGAAAACAGTGCAGTACTGCAAGGCCTTCTGACTTTTTGTCCTTTGCTTAGCAGTCTGCTAAGTAAAGGACAGGAAGTCTAGAGGCATTGCAGTACTCCATTGTATCCCTTTCCTTCGAGGATTTTGTTTATTTATATATATATATGGTTTAGAAACCAGGATAGCCGTTGACTTTGACCACGCAGCTTTCAAGAGTTATAAGTTGGTACTGACCGTATTAGTTAAGTATTCTTCGCCTGGACCTAAATTCAATGTCACAGGTTAGTGTAAATGTCATGCAGTTATTATATCTCATTTTCACTAAAGTTGGGAGTTTTGTTAATTTTTTCAAGTAATTTTAACTTGACCTATTTTTCAAGCTCTAAAGGTAAATTATTATTATTATTATTATTATTATTATTATTATTATTATTATTATTATTATGATTATTATTATTATTATTTATATTTTATTATTATTATTATTATTATCTCAATATTTGATGAAATTTTGCAAATATTGTAGGGTTTGTAATTAATTTACGCGATAATATTACCTCGACTTGTTTTCCTGGCAAACAGGCCATTGAACGACCAGAATCTGTATTTTTTCCTCCCTATTCGAAACATGGATTTGCTGAACATTTTTCCTTAACGTTCTTAGCCATGGCTTATTTTCTGTGTCACAGGTATATTTATGCCAAATTTTAGCATTGTTTTTCTAGATGTCAGACAGTATAATAGTTACAGGTATAGAGCCTCGATGGCCAAGACGGTTAGAGCAGCAGCCTCAGACTTCATAGAGGTCTGTGGCGCGGGTTCAAATCCGCAGCCGACTGGTCAGAGAGGCGGACACTTTGCTATTCGTGTAGACACCCCGGGAATAAATATGTATTCAACGGATAGGTTTGCTTGAAAGCAAATGGGTGTTACAGACTAATACACACACAAACAAAGCCACTCCAACATCTCCTAAAAACATAACAGACACCTCACACGTCTCGAACTGTCGGCCTAACCGCTCAACGTCTCCTCGCTGCTGGGAGAAAGGGAGCTGGTGACTGGTACGGTACTTGTACATGCTAAGCGATGTCAGGCAGGGCAGCCGATCGAGACTACGGTCTACCCCAAAGCCAAGTCAAAATCCTTCTAAAGAAGGCATCGTGCTTACCCCATACAAAAAATGGGAAAAAAGCACATTAAAAGAAGAAGAAGATAATAGTTACAGGTATCTGTTCCTCCGAATCATTGTCACTTGTCAGTGTGCATTGTTGAGGTTCGGAGAATGAAACCGTTGGTTTTGGAGTGAGAGGTACTTCGCCCTCCTTCCATTTGCTAGAAAGCACTAATGTTCCCTATAATCATCTTTTTTACCTTTTATAATTATTTCGACATGCAAAAGTTTATCATAATCAGTGGATTGAAAAAATGTTCTATAAATTATACGCTGCAATAATTACCTGTAATAAGAATTGGCTTCGTCTAATGTCAAATATTAATATCATCCCGTCATGAAATATACAGATGAAATGTATTTGATTATTATTATTATTATTATTATTATTATTATTAGGAAAAAGACCTTCTTTAATACAGGTTTTGTTAAACAAAATGGCAGTTTCAACAGCATTTATTTTATATAGTAAACGCTCAGTTCGTCTTATCAATTGCTTTTCTTGCGCTGGAATGGTTGCAAGCAATTGCTTTTCTTACGCTGGAATGGTTGCAAGCTATAGACCGATACACCCCACGAGAACTACCTCCTACACATAACTAAACCACCGGAAATGAATATCGGTCAATTGCTTGCAACCATTCCAGCGCAAGAAAAGCAATTGATAAGACGAATTGAGCGTCTACTATATAAAATAAATGCTGTTGAAACTGCCATTTTGTTTAACAAAACCTGTATTATTATTATTTTTATTATTATTATTATTATTATTATTATTATTATTATTATTTAGAACTGCACATTCACGTTCGAATAAAACTTGAAGTCTTATCTTTCTCGATATCGTATCTACTTTGTTCTCTCTCTCTCTCTCTCTCTCAACAGTTATTTTTTTATTTCGGGAAAAGACAGTGGTCCCCTTCAAAGCTTCCCGCACTTCTTGTATTTACTTCGCATCTGTTTTCTTCTTTATATTTCATCTTTAATCTCTCCATTTGCATACAAGTATCTTTTTATCGACGTCCAATCCTTTCGTTTCTGTCTGGTTGAAGTATCTGATTCTTGTTTTTCTCTTCACCTGCTCTTTCTGGCACTGTTGGAGAAGAAGCTCTCAATTCGATTTTCATTGTAAAAATAATTTTTTTTATTTTGATTTTACTTCTTTCTTTTCGATTTCTTTGTTATTTATAGGAATAAAAATGGGTGTTAGAATTTGCAGGATTGGGTGTGGTCGACCCCAATTAAATGAGTTCTTCAGCTTTGTTCATGAGAATTAGTTAAAAAAAACCAAACTGAACTATGAATTGTCATTTTTGTCAACATCAGTTTTCAGAGTGATCGAGTGAACTTTATGGTTATTTCTGAAACGTGTTTTGTTCATTAGTTGCCGTAAAGTCACCCAGAGTTCTGGGATGACAAAATAAACTCCACATAATTGTCAACTAACGACTACTTTTCCCGTCTGTGGTTTGGGATATATAGCCTAATGGTAGAATTATCCGTTTTACACTGATATCTTTTTGACGAACCGAATTTCCTTCTGCAAGTAAGAAATTCAAAGCACATTTTTCAGTATTTAATCTTTCATCTTGTTACTGACATTTGAGTTGTTGATAGCAGTCTTCCGTACCTCGCAACGCAGACCCGTTTGTCTTGTGGGGCGGGTAAAATTGTATTCGATCTAATTTCCTTCGATCTTATGATATGTTTTCCTATGCATGAGGTTTTAACATATATTACATAGAAAGTAAATGGTAATACTATATACTGGAGGGCTCTAACCATTATTATCACACAGATTTTTTTAATAAATATAGAAAAAGAATCGCAAGTCATTACTTCTCAGACATTCATACCGTATCCTTTCTCTTTTGTTTAACTTGGATTTTTATATATGAAAACAGATCTTTCGCTTTATTTGACAATTTCAATCATTCCATGTGTGTTATATGATGATATGGTTCCCCGTGACCATATTTCTTGTAAGAATCAAGCAGAATAGATTTGTTAAACGTTTTTATCAAGATATACTGTTCTGGTCCTGAGGTATTTCATTTTTGAGGAACCTTGTTGATTTTAGTTTTGCGCAATGGTTTCACAGTGAAATGAATGCAGGATAATGGTTATCATAGTATGTACAGTGCTGTGGACACTAATTTTCACTCTGGACACAAAACTGTTTAATAAACACTCAAGAGACGGGTTGCCGTAGACGGCGCCGGTGGAAAGTTGATGCTTCAGAAAAGGCTAAATGAAAAGGAATAAAAAAAATTGTGGTTTAAGGATTTTTTTTTAAGTAATAAACTGGCAGCCGACTAAAGATGGTATGTTCGTTTTCACCTTAATTCCTCTCAACCATCTTGCCTCAAGTATGTTCCTCATCCTCTCCCTCCTCTGTCAGTCCCATCATGTTTCTCTCACTTCTGGTATTGTGAATTGTGCTGCTATTCCTACCAGATGGATCATGTGCCAGAGGCCTTTGATTCCTATTCCAGTTCGCCGCTGACATAGTACGATTCCTCTTGTGGAAGAGCCCGAGGGTGTTTTCAACTCTCGCCCTCCTGAGTTTAGTTGTTGTCTCCTGAGAGGATATATTGGAATATCTCGAGCTTCCAGAAAAGCGTCCTTCAATTTATCCATTTTGGGATTAGAAATCTTCTGATTGGCGAAGTATGAGTCTCCCTTACCAGTTTCGAAATATCTTGTCATAGAGAATTATATGGTGATCTTAGTGGGTTTTTTTTTTGTGGTTCAACGTATTTAAAGCATTTCAGCTTTGTTAGATGTCGTGAAATATATCGACTTTACATTCCGTTTGTTAAAAGTTTAGTATTTTTTCAGCTTTTGTCATCGTTGTTCGTTTTGTGGTATCTCTTCCGTAATGTAATGTTGTAGTAAACAAACTTAGCAGATTAAGGGAGCCTTCAATATTATGTTACAGTATAATTGATAAATTTATTATTCTCTCAGTACTGGGTTCATTCTAATTATAATCTATCATAACTACTTTGCTCAACAAACTTTTTATTACCAATATTTAAAGTGTTAAACTTAATACCATAGAGATTAATGTCTCTAGCTTCCATCTTACTATTATTAGTGATATATATATATATATATATATATATATATATATATATATATATATATATATATATATATATATATATATATATATATATATATATGTGTGTATATATCTTTGTCTGCGGTAATTGATGTAGTTCTGGCTCTTTTTCGAGTAGCCTCCTCATCCTTGGGTGCTTGATATAGGTAAAGCTGTTATTTCAGATATGAATAGGATTTTACAATCGTCAGACAAAAATTAGCTTGTAATGATATATCCAAGTCCAGATTACTTCCAATAGTTTTGTTTCGCATTCCTTCCACAATGATAATGTGAAAATTAACCCCTTCACTTTGACAATATTTTGAGCTTCAAAATGAATAATCGAGCAGTGAATCTGAAAACGGTCTTTATGTCATAAATTTCAGTGTTTCGTACTCTTCAAAAATTCCTATATAGATGCCAGATTGATCTCTTTCTATAGTAAGTTTTCATTTTTAATGTATGACCTATAATAATTAATGATTTTATCCTGGACATAATTTCAGTCAGTGCCATTGAACAAAAGTTCATAAATATATTTGGTTATGGAGTCCTTACCCTATATCAACGTTAGACGTCACTGAAGTAGTATTATCGTTCCAAGCAGCAACTGCCACGTCTGAATAATTCTGAACAGGAAAATATGTGGCTCCATCAAACAGAGCCCTTAGCAAATGAAATTTATTCCAAAATATGAGAACCTGAACATACGCACCTTACTAACACAATCTTGTTGTTGTTCTCAATAATAAAACAACCCATTAAACTCCGAATAGGCAACATCGGTCTAACTAGAGGCTTTCACTGCAATTATGTAGAACTGAAAAAACATTTCCAAAGCAACAGCTTGAAAAATATTCACTATTTCGTTTACTGTTTCTGTCGATTTTAACGAGGGAGCCGACACAAACAACTGGTGTGTGCTTTTTCACTTTGTTTCGAGTTGGAATGTATTGGTGATTTGTTCAGTCTATTCAGACTCACTGGGGTGTGGAAGTCTATAGGTTTATAAGTTATGATACCCTCTTCACAGTATATTTATATATGCATACATACACACACACATGCATATATATATATATGTATATATATACATACACACACACATATATATATGTATACACACACACACACACACACATATATATATATATGTATATATATATATGTATATATATATATATATATATATATATATATATATATATATATATATATATATATATATATATATATATATATATATATGCTAGGAATCTTGAGATGAAAACGCGAGACATGGTAGATAGGAGCAATGGAAAGCCAGATAGAATTAAAGTTGCTGTGGGAGATAGGGTTTGTGTGAAAATAGATGTCAGGAATCAGTTGAACTATAAGCTAGGTCCTAAATTTGGAGGTCCTTTTCGTGTTGTAGATGTAAAGAGGGATAATAGATTTGTTGTTCTAGATGAGAACACGGGCGTGTCTCGGTTGACCCACATTATATCTAAAATTAAAAAGACAGGTTAATGGGAATCGTATGAGTTAATTCCTGCGTTGCACTTATTTTTTTTCTCTTTCTTTTTTTTCTCTGTTTTTTTAATGGATTTTAAATGGGCGTATTGTAGTTTTTTTTAACTGGGGAGGACGTCAGTCCGTAGACTTATACAAATCTTTAATTGTCCGAGTTCAGTTTTTGCTCATATGTGTTGCAATACTTAGTTAAAATTAAGTGCAAAATACCATAGAGTTTTTTTTTACATACATGAATTTGCTTTTTGTTTGTTTTTTTCTTTCCCGTTTTCAGATCGGGTATCTTAGAGATTCTTTTGTTTTTATGCTGAGGTCTCGTATTCACATGACTTTGGGAGTCGTGGCATAGGCTAATTTCGGAGTGAGATTTGGCCCCTGTGTTATTATGTAAGAAAATTATGATGTGTAGCAGTCGCCTTACACAATATCTTTGAGTATAGAGTTACAGAATAAAGTTTTGTTAAGATTTTCTTTTTGGGGGTAATTTTCATATTGGACGGAATCTATCTGATATGTTACGGGCTTGGGTAAATCAGTCAGGGTTCAGGATAGGGTTAGGAAGACTTCGATATGATTTCCAAGTTTAGATTTTTCAGTTCTCTTTTAGAATTAGTCTAAGAGGGCTGTGCCATTGGTGGTAGTTGTTATGATCATAGGAGCGATTGCTAGTATGTCAATTGCTATTTTGCTGAGAAATGAACAGTATTTGCTAACCAGGGTGAGACTTTGATGACTTTACGAGATATTTTTCCTCTCGGATGTTTAGAATTGCCTTTAATGAATTCAGTAGATTGGTATGGTTCTCAGGTAATTTTTACTGGGAAGGATTTGTATGAGTAGTATCTTAAAAGTTAGTGTACCTGATAGAGGGTTGATTGTGGAAATTCCAGTTAGCAACTTGGAATCGTTTCACAGTTTTATCATATGACATTTTCCTTAGTGGTTTTAAGGTTCAGTAATAGTATGGCATAGTGAGTAGACTAGGTACCCTTTTAGGTTGACTGTCGATGTGACCAACTTACGTTATACACCACCTCCTCCCAGCAGAGCCTTATGAATAACTTCTATGAGCCTCAACTGATACAAGTTAGATATGTGGGCCGTCTATGGTACGCCTGCAGGTTTCTACGCCTGCACCTACATGAGAGGATCCAGGGTTTGTTAGAGAGATGTCAGGCAGGACGTCTACAAATTGCCGTCGTTGCTGAGAAACATCTGTTTGGCGCAAAGGATTTGTGAGAGCCGCATTCAACTGGGGCTTGTGTAGTTGCAAGCCGTTCAGCATAGTTGGATCACCAGGAATTCAGGACGTGAAGGAAAGCATGGGCTTGTACAGTTGCAAGCTGTCCAGAATATTTAGACCATCAAGAATGCAAGATGTGAAATGTTGTGTTCTCTAATGAACGGTTATTGGAATAACAATCGTGCATACGAGACAAATATCTAGTGCAGACTGTTTGCTATGATTTTGGAGCTGGCCCTTACTGAACTTTTGATTGGACAGTTATCGTATCTGGGCGAGGGCGTCCAGAAAGTAGGTGGTCCGAGCTCCTGTGAAGTCTTGGTTGACTTTGGTCAGCAGTGGAGAACTATGTGCTTGCCTGTCAGTGCACTTCTTTTGTAGATGCATTTGTGTTGACATTGGATGTTTGCTTGTTGGATACAAAGAGCTATTGGATCATGATCCAAGGGCATGGGGACAGTGTGATCTTTCGAACATTGAACCAATGCCTCCGGAAGTGTCCAGGTTCTGGTGAGGTATGTGTGTATGTGCGACCTCCCATGGTATATTACATACTATATGACATTTTATTTTGGTCTAGAATAATTATGACCTTGTTACTGTATTTGATGACAAGGGTGTTATTCACCAGTATTGCTTGGTTTAGAATTATTAATATGCTTGTTTGTGAAACAGTATTTCCTCTAGTTATGAATTCCATTAATAGGGGTGTGAATCACTCCATTTCATGACTGTAGCTTTAGCTGAATCACTTTCGTTAAACTTGCAAATAAAGTCTAGTTTTGTACATCAGTGTTTAATTTCAGTAGGCCTTTGTTGTAGGATAGATACAGTGAGAGAAGTCGACAAAGGGGAAGGAAATTGCTGACTCAGGGGAGCCACTCCTACCAGAGACATCTTAGGAGAAGTAAGATGTTAGATTCTGTTCTTAAAATAGATACAGCAATAAAAGATGGCCCTATTTGACCTGGGGGATAGGCCCCGTTTAAATATATATATATATATATATATATATATATATATATATATATATATATATATATATATATATATATATATATATATATATATATATAATATATATATATATATATATATATATATATATATATATATATATATTTATATTAATTTTTTCATGCAATCATTTTTTGAAGATTACCAGTTTACCAATACACCAGATTTGTTACATTTCAGCAGGTGAATGACTTTGTCAATTCAATATATATATATAATATATATATATATATATATATATATATATATATATATATATATATATATATATATATATATATATAATATATATATATATATATATATATATATATATATATATATATAATCAGAAAGCTACAAACGTCCTTTAATATCCAATTCACTCTACCTCGGAAATAATATATTTTCATATATGTTACCGAAGGGGAATTTTTTAGTTGATAATAAGTCCACCATCCCGTGGGGTCGAACCAGCGACGGACGAGGAATCAGGACTACAGTGACACACTAACGCAGTCAGCCACAAGAGAGGTATAAGTGAATAACATCTCCCATCATCTCACCCTTCGAACTCAGGTGTTTCGTCTCCAAACGCAAAACACCTGAGTTCGACGGGTGAGATGATGGGAGATGTTATTCACTTATACCTCTCTTGTGGCCGACTGCGTTAGTGTGTCACTGTAGTCCTGATTCCTCGTCCGTCGCTGGTTTGACCCCACGGGACGGTGGACTTATTATCAACTAAAAAATTCCCCTTCGGTAACATATATGAAAATATATTATTTCCGAGGTAGAGTGAATTGGATACTAAGGACGTTTGTAGCTTTCTGATTGTATATGAATCACGGTGATGTGATAAATAGTCATAATATGGCTACGTGCGACAAACGCACTACACGGTCAACATGGCAGAGGTGGGTGGATATCGTCTCCAAACGCAAAACACCTGAGTTCGACGGGTGAGATGATGGGAGATGTTATTCACTTATACCTCTCTTGTGGCCGACTGCGTTAGTGTGTCACTGTAGTCCTGATTCCTCGTCCGTCGCTGGTTCGACCCCACGGGACGGTGGACTTATTATCAACTAAAAAATTCCCCTTCGGTAACATATATGAAAATATATTATTTCCGAGGTAGAGTGAATTGGATATTAAAGGACGTTTGTAGCTTTCTGATTGTATATGAATCACGGGTGATGTGATAAATAGTCATATATATATATATATATATATATATATATATATATATATATATATATATATATATTGAAGTGACAAAGTCATTCGCCTGCTGAAATGTAACAAATCTGGTGTATTGGTAAACTGGTAATCTTCAATAAAATGAATGCATGAAAAAATTAATATATATATATATATATATATATATTATATATATATATATATATATAATATATACATATATATAAATATATATATTTAAATATATATATGTATATACAGTATGTATATATATTTATATATATATATACATATATATAAATATATATATATATATATATATATATATATATATATATATATATATATATATATATATATATATACAGTAATATATATATATATATATATATATATATATATATATATATATATATATATATATATATATATATATATGTGTGTGTGTGTGTGTGTGTGTGTGTGTATGTATCTGTATACATGTATATATATATACAGTATATACACAAATTTTTTTATGTATAGTGTGTGTGTATGTATCTATATACATGTATATGTATATATGCATATATATAGTATATATACATATAAATTTTTATGTATATACAGTATATATTGGAAGATGATAATGACAATACTGAGAATAATAAAAAAGAATTAAACCATAACTGAAGGATAACGAATCGTTGATTAAAAAATTTTACGACTATGGTAACTTTTGCGTATACTTTTGACGAACGTTTCTCCTATATTCCGGTGTTTTTAGGTCTTTAAACAATCAGAGCTTTATGAAAGGTTTTAAAAGATTTTGTTAACAAATCTGTAAAACTGCATGCTTTGGAGTTGTACATTTGATAGTGTCATCCAAACAGGTTACAGTGAGCTTTTGTCCGTAAACGTTATATCTGTATATCAGATCACAAGGGCAATTTCCCTCTCCATCACGAAATAGCTAACGGAGTGCAAGGCATGATCCCATGAAATCTACGAAATCGCCATACCAATTACCCAAACCCTTTGTTGTGTAGATGAGAACAGATCTCAGTTAACTTCAAATTGTACTAATGTTGATACCCATCATGTCAGAGAATGCGTTTGACAGTATATGCTGCCCCCTGTAATTTAGATCAAACTCTTGAATATTGAGGTTGTGGTATATTTTGACAGTCATGAAATTCTATGCCACAGCGTTTCTTAACCTTTTTCGACCTCAGCACCCCTTTTGGTCAGGCCTAAGCAGTCCAGCACCCCCTACCATTGGTTAACACCTAGTTACTAAAGGATAAAGTAAAGACAAGTGCAGTACATCTTGATCATATATTTGCTTCATTCTCCAAAACAAAAACAGTAATTATGGCAGTAGCATTGGCAAAAACAAGAAGAAAATAAAGGAAAGATCATGGACAAACTCAATAAAAAATACTCATCAATGCGATTTTTGTTGTTGCTTATGTGCGACTAGTTTCTCATATCGTGGCATCGTGTTAGCCAGGTTAAAGTTTATTGAATTTATAAAATGCGTTAAAGATACATTTGTCTAAACGTATTCCTTCACTACAGAAACACTGATATTTTACCGCCACATATGTGACCTTCCCCAGCACCCCCTGAAATTGATTTCAGCACCCCAGGTTAAGAAACGATGAACTTTACGTGCCCATGTTTACACGCAGGGTGTACATGCCAATAGAATCAACAAGGTACCGTGACTATCAAATTTACACAAAATATAATACCTGCACGTGAGCCGGATAAAAGCAGCCAATAGAAAAAATTTTAAAGAAAACATTTAAGAATGGAGATACAGCACAGAAATTGAAAACAGAAAAGTGACGGAAAATAAAGCAAGGAAAGCAAGGTGCTTTACGCAGCAAAGTGTCCTCTCTCACTATTAAGATCCCCAGCATTCATAACACTGTAAGGAAAACAGATTAGCGGTTATACTGAAAACAGAGGAAGCTTCAGCATCGGATATTTTGGCTAATGGTAAATCCACGGAATATCGATTTAAGCTTTGTGAACGAACTTGTATGCTCGAGCTTAAGAGGCACACATTTTAAAGTCGATAGAGAAAGTTCCACGGTGATACAAGCTTATGTAAATTCTCATTTATGAACTCGTTCACTCATGACATGAATCGTAATTACTGTGTTGGGCAAAGAGAAACCGCATCTTCGAGCAGTTGAGCCTTGGCGTTTGAGTACCTTGGGTACTGCTGTTGTCC
>JANJGK010000005.1:67771078-67773578 GCA_039081455.1 Macrobrachium rosenbergii | reverse complement strand
TTACAAAAGAAACACATCAGAATAATGGCAGTGTAATTCGTGTGTAATAAGATGAACAGCAAATGACTGGGAATTTGCGGGAGGAAGCACAAGGCCTACCTGCTTCAAAGGGCGTTGAAAGCGACTTAGTGAAGACCACTACACACACAAGGTGATACACAGATCCACAGCGAATAACTCCTAATCTGTAATCGAAAAACTTATGGTTACTCAACCGAAACTAGCATTGTAATGAAGGAATAGAGGAATTGCATGGAAGATGCCTAGACTGAACTCGATTCCAGTGACGCGAACATCATACGATAACGTTACGCTTCTAGTAAATGTTTTGCAAATTCAACTGCACAAAATATAAAAAGCAATGCAGGTCTCACTGTAGGTAAGTTGCACTATGAAAAGAACGGAAAATAGTTAAACACGAATAGGGAACATGGCTGACGAAAAAATCTTAAATCCTGGTACTTTACCTTAATTCGGACCCGAAGTTCTCTTCTTATGAGGGCCATATATATATATATATATATATATATATATATATATATATATATATATATATATATATATATATATATATATATATATATATATATATATATATATATATATATGAAGTAATTTTCTGTTCAAGCTGTCGGAAAGTGCATCAGATTATATATTCTATTCATTGTCTTATTTACTTATCTGTAATAAAGGTGAGAACATTTTCAATTAATTAAAGAAAAGCTATCGTCATTGAATTCCAGATCTGCTTCTAAATCCAGAAGTTTTATTTCGATGTCGTGAATTCTCAAGCTGCATTTTGGCCTCATTCGTCTATGTTTGAAATATTGCTTTCATTATGCTGGTGATTCTTCTTTCGTCTCTCTTCTTGGCAAAATGAAATCAAGGGCTTTTTGCCTGGTCATTGTCTCTTTCACCCATTTTCTAGAACCTACTTTTCTCTTCTGCATTAAAATATTTCTCTCCCTCCCTCTCAGTCTTGATGATAGTTCGACCACCATTTCAGGTCTTACCCTCTGGGGTGTACTATGCATATTCGTCCCTTGAATATCAGATGTCGATGTATTTCTCTGTTTAGTGGCCGTGTCCTTTTCTAGAGTCAAGATCGCATTCTCTTCCATCATCTATTTCCCCAAGCCCCTTTTTTCTCTTCACATTTCATTTTTTCATTTAGTCTTGAGGTGTAAGTGTATGGGAACAAGGGGTTTCTTGATTGGTTATTTTTTTTATTATAAGTGGGATCACTTTCACGAGTTATTGTTTCACTAACGATGCTAAGAAGATGAAGAAGCCATGTAGAAATTTGAAATCCTGCAGCCATGTATTGCTCGAAAGAATGTCTCATCGTCTTTTTCAGGAATTTATAACCTTCAGTGTAACGCGAGACAGCTCCCCTTTATACTGCCAAACACGTCATTTGCAATTAGACACGAATCATCTATAATGAAAGAGTAAAATAGCGCTAGCGAAGCATGCAAGGGGAAGAATGAGACAACCGAATGAATTTCTGGGGGTTGGTTGGTTGAAAGAGGTGGAACAGAATAGAATAATTAATGGTATGTGACTTTTCAGATGCGAATGTAAAAGAAGAAAGATTAAATGTTGACGGACTTTAATTGAAGACAGGAAAGATTAATAAGCAAAAGGAAGGAGAAGCAAGTATTTTGTAAGATAATTTATTTACTAGCGTGGAAGTCAAGTTAATCATGAACGACTGACCTTCATAAAGTTTCGTGAAAGAGAAACTCTGGCGCTGGTCAGGAGAATCAGGGAGCTAAGCTCCTTAATTTAAATGCTTGGTGTATGACTTTCATTTCAGGAAATAAACTGAATTTAACTTATTTAAGGTGTTAGGGACAGAAAAACGTTAGCAGTAAGTGAACATTAAGAATTTTGGTAACTGACAGAGAATAACAATTGTAGAGAACTTGCATTTACAATTTTAGTAAGAGGGATGAGTGTAACTGAAAGTAAGTTACAAATTTCTTTCTTTTAGTAAAGTACAGTGTACCGATTAAGAAATAAATAAAGATCGAGTTGAGTTCGAACTTCAGAAGCAACAACGATGCAGGAGTTTGGAAAAGCCTATATCCGGAAAGTAAATGCAATGGCGCAGTTAGTTAAAATATAAAAGGGATCGTAAAATAGTCTTAAGCTGATCATGAAGGTAGTCGGGAGCCTTAAGTTAATTCTGATGTAGGAATTATGCAGTGAAGTAAATCTGAGGTTTCAGTCAGTTATCATTCGGGCTATTAAGAGACGTTTGCCAGGAGAGCTTTAATGGCATTTAAATTTAAATACAAGTGTTTATTTGCATATAAGTATGCACTCAATGAAACGGTTCTTTAGGAGGAACACATACATAAATTCAGTGTGATTCAGTATATTGAGAGGTATGCATTTTAAACAAAGAAGGAGGAGCTATGCAGAGATATGATTACCACGAAAATAAAGAAAAATGTTGTAAAACTTCGACAGTGTATACATTTTCTGGAAACAC
>JANJGK010000005.1:67758578-67766078 GCA_039081455.1 Macrobrachium rosenbergii | reverse complement strand
CAGCAATGTTCTTAGCTTATGTCGATTTTTCCTTGAATTATGTTCAACAGTGTTGATAAGCAAAGGAAACAGTTCTTCTCCTTTTCATTTTAAAGCATCCAATTGAAAACTTTCTTTTCGATTTGTAGTTCTACGAATACATGAAACCTCTCGGCGCTCTTCTATCACCGCTTCATAATTTCAGCCCTCGTCCTCTTCTTCTCACCATTACTCGAGGTTCTCCTCTCCCTCTTTCCAGATGTAAGAGAATCGCTACTTAATTAGTCACTTAACATATTATCCAAACACTTCATCTCTCTCTCTCTCTCTCTCTCTCTCTCTCTCTCTCTCTCTCTCTCTCTCTCTCTCTCTCTCTCTCTTGTTTAATGTTGTTAATAACATGCCGTACGTTTATTACGATTTTGTTGTGACTGTTGCTTGGTTATTTCCCTAAGGGTAGTATTGCTGCAGGAATTACATGCTAGCATATTTTCATTCGATTTGTGTTATGACGGATGTTACTTGTTAATATATCTTTGTAAATAATTGTTTTACAAGATAATCATTCTTAATACTCGTTCAGTTTTCGTCTGTGGAAATATAATTTGTTAACAATTATCTACTACCCTAGTTTCTGAATGCTTAGCTTTGCTAACTATGATGTTAAGGAAGTAGAAATAGGATTGGTGTGTTGTAGATTACCACGAATGTATTTTTCTTGACTGCCTCGTTCTTTGTTTTTAAAACAAAGAATTCATTGAACGCTGGATTTCTGCTCCTTACGTTCTTTATAAAAGATTCTCTCTCTCTCTCTCTCTCTCTCTCTCTCTCTCTCTCTCTCTCTCTCTCTCTCTCTCTCTCATTTAAGAGCAAATAAAAAAGTTTTAATACATATTAAAGAAAAATTAACATTGCATCTACAGAACTTATTCTACTGTACTTAATAGTAATAATAATCAACATTTTGGTTTTACCCTTTGGACAATTAGGAGTATATATCCACTTTGTGCCACCGGTCACGCTTCTAATTTTGGTTTTATTACAGAATTTCCTTCCATTTACCCTTTGTAGAATCGATTCATCAAAACTCTTCATAATGGCTTAGTTCAGTCATTATCAGAGAAAATATTTGTTTCAGTTCAACCAAAATTTTTTTTTCGAATTTTGTCCCTTCTTTGCGTACCTTAATCTCTGGTAATATTCTTTAGACGTTCCTCCGGGGTTGAGAATGAACCTGTATTACTGTATATCAGTATAAGCACCTCTCTCTCTCTCTCTCTCTCTCTCTCTCTCTCTCTCTCTCTCTCTCTCTCTCTCTCTCTCAATAGTTGTTCCGTGAGTGACAGCCGTTTTAACAACTGCTCGCAGACTTAATACAAACTTTGTTAATGATGCAGTTAGCCAGGTTGATTATAAATAAATGCTATCATCACATCCTGTATCTCCTGCAGTTTCGGTACCAGTTAACAAACTCTGTCAATGAAGAAAAAGTGTTAGCATGATATTAATCAGGAAATCAGCTGGTTCATATTAACGCATGGATCATACTCCTCTTCCTAATGCAGTTAATTAGAAGATGATCCTTTGCTCTTCGAAACATCTCTCATACCGAAGCATTACAGTGTATATCCTGGTTAATATTAGGCCGTCCAGTTTACCTGTCCTTTGTCTAGGTTTAGCTTAATTGACTGGAATGTCTACGTTGCTATGTACAGGTGCTGGGTTACCCTGTTGGTGTGGGGACCGCATGTCTGTTGCCTGAGGCATCACGTCTGTGACATAGTCATCTACTGTCCTGGGGTTGAGTTACCTTGCTGGAGGTTACACTTAAGACAACTTTCGTTTCTTTACTGATTTACCATCTTATTTCCTCATTCGTTATAATTTACATATAATAAGTTTTACCTATTTTTATTTGTAAATGATTACTTTTCATTGATCATTATTGCTAACTGTAGATCTATATACTAATGTGATCACTGCTTTCTGAGTTATAGTCGGTAAATTCATGTCTATTGGCACTCGTTGCATAGATAAAAAACTAAAATTAGATATAAACTAAAAATTAGATAAAATCATATCTACTGGCACTCGTTGCGTAGATAAAAACTAAAATTAGATAAAAACTAAAAATGATATATAACTAAAAATTAGATAAATTCATATCTACTGGCACTCGTTGCATATGTAAAAACTAAAACTAAATAAAAACAAAAAATTAGATAAAACTAAAAATTAGATAAATTCATGTTTACTGGCACTCATTGCATAGATAAAAACTAAAATTAGATAAAAATTAAAAATTAGGTAAAACTAAAAATTAGATAAATTCATATCTACTGGCACTCGTTGCATAGATAAAAAACTAAAATTAGATACAAAGAAAACTCAAAATTAGATAAAACTAAAATTAGATAAAAACTAAAATTAGATAAAAACTAAAATTATAATAATTAGGTGTCAGTCCCTTTAAATGTATGGCATTCTTAATATGAAAATATTGGCATAATTTCCTTAGTGTCATATTTAACACATTTTAAAACAGTTTTGCGATTCGCAAATATCACCACAGAAGTAAAAATTGTGCACAAAACTTGCATCATTCTCATTAACAGCAACGAAATCACGCGAGTTGACATTATACCAAAATTTTAACACAATATAAAAGATGGAAGAAAGTGAGAGAGAGAGAGAGAGAGAGAGAGAGAGAGAGAGAGAGAGAGAGAGAGAGAGAGAGAGAGACTTAAATAATCATAATATGGAAACAGATGAAGGATTATCTGGTCATTATTATGATGGAAATGTATTTTCATTATTAGACATCTCATATAATTAGCATGTTTGAAGGTGACTGAATTTGTATATTTTTTTTCAGTTTACTAAAACTTTGGGGTTCACGCTCCTTCCAGTTTCATTCTTTGTTGTCCTCTTTCCTGGTATGGTTCAGGTCATAGAAACTCCGATTTTTGTGGGTCTTCTATACTTGGCATTTATATTCATACATATTATTTTCTAAAATATTTGTTGTTTTCATTGCTTTACTCCAGTTGTGTTTCAGAGTATAGAATTTCCGCTTTTTATTGCTTTTTTATTATGTTTTACATACGAGCTTTTCAGTCGAGAAACATGCCAAGTGCCATTTTTAAATTATAATACATTAAATTAAAAAATACTTTCACCCAGGATGGCGCTTGGCATGTTTCTCGACTGATAGCCTCATATTATGTCCATTTGGTATTTGTATTCATGTATATTATTTTCAAAAGTATTTACTGTAATCATTAATTCTCTTAAGCACTGCTGATAACGATACACACGAATGGGACTAATGGTTGGTATCTTGAAGAAGTCATGACTGAAGAGGCTATATACTGAGATTACTGAAAGAGAATCTCTACCCACACTATAATCAGTCTCTTTTTAAGGTTTTTCGCAGAAAAGTCATAAGACTTTCATTGGATCCTCACTTTGATTATCGTGCATGAAACATTTTCCATAATGTATTCTGCTGCCTAGACTTTTCGTGGATATAGAAGAGTTATTTGCATTTTCAGTCGCTTTACTGGGACTGAAAGAAATTGTGATTCCCAGAGAATCTCTCTCTCTCTCTCAATATCCTTAGCCTGTGAAGGTACCAATACAAAGAGCAATAGATTACTCTAATAACACAACTATAATCATAATACCGCCAAATTCTACCATACAAGAAGCAAGTAAGAAACTTCAAATCTCATAATTTCCATTTAATCATGGAAGAAATAGGAATAATGCTTTGATTTTGAAATTTTCCACGGTGCTGAACGCCTGTTTCCCAGTGCATGAACTAGGTGATTTCTGTCGCTCAGTTACTGAACTGAGAAATATTTGCCGAACTTACAACTGTAGCCTTTGAGTGTTATAGTATAGCTGCTTCATCCTATGTGTCTGAACTTTCGTCAGTCGAGTAGAACAGAAACATCAGTGAAACGCTGTCATGAGTTATTGATTTTTATATTGAAGAATTTGAGAAAAGAACTATTATGATGCTCAGGGAAGGTAACACCGGAATTAGATTAGAGAGGGGTTGCTCTCTTCTATACACTTACAAATTGGCAAGCTTTGGAGGATCTGATGAAATAGCACAGAAAAACGTCAAGTATAGCGCAAATAAAGAAATGGACGTGATTAATCAGCATTTCGTTGCAATTGGCCACACTGCTTAAAAAAAAGACGCAAACACATTCTGTATGGCAGCAAAGCTATTTGCAAATATACTGTTGTTGAAGCTGCACCGAGAGACTCTGACACAAAGAAACTAGGTTAGGTTTTATTGTTCGACCGCCTATGTTCGACATGTGGTGGGCAGTATCCAAAGTAACTTTTGATGTGCATTCATTCGCTTGCCCTCCCCCTCGCTGGCCCTCAAAAGAAGAGAACTTCAGCTCCTAAAGGAAGGATAGGGATACCCATCTGTGGATCTGTGTGTGTCACTTTGTGTGTGTAGCGGCCTGGCTACTTCGTTATCAACAACCTTTGAAGCGGGAAACCCAATATATTCCCTCCAAAAAATTCCCCGGCATCTGCTCTCGCCTCATTACCCCAGAATTACACTACCATCCCTTTGATGTGTTTTCATTTGAAATAGCCTCAGGCGTATTTTGTTGTTTGTATTTTACCTGTCCCCAAGGCCAGAGTCCAGCTTTTTGCGGTAATTAAGGTAAGTTGCATATAATACTAGTATACCCCATTTACCTAGCAAGATCCCAGCTTTAAAATTACAATATATATATATATATATATATATATATATATATATATATATATATATATATATATATATATTTATATATATATATATTTATATATATGTGTGTGTGCGTGTGGGTATGTGTGTGTGTGTGTGTGTTGTATACCATACATGTATGCCTTAGCGTGCATTAACAACACTTTTAGAAATACTCTTATTTTTTTATTAATACAGCTTCAATCTCTGCTTGACAGACAATTTTCTAGGACATTATTTCGTTCCAAAGAAGATATTTCAGTTTTATGTAAATATTTCTTAACGAGAAATTTCAATTATATACCGAGAATTTCACCGTATAATCTTGTAATGCTTATTTTTTTACAAGAGATAGGAAAAATGAAAGATTCTTGTGTACTACCAGATGGACACTTTTTCATTCAGTGTTTAATTGAAGGAGAATGTCTCGTCGCATCCTCTCACAGAACAACTTTGGACTCGACATGGCACTAAATGGCGTTTTTATTCTGCAGAATTTGACGATATCCAGATCATTTGATTCTGTTACATTCTCTCTACCTGTAAGTGTTGGAGTTGTTTCTCAGATTCTGCGTTTCCCAATTTCTACAGACTTCAGCCTTTGGCTCTTCTAAAAAGGTTTAGGTTCTTACTTTTTATTTTTTTTTTTTTTTTTTGCTCAGGTTCTTTACATGAGAGCCCAGTTTTTGGTCCCCTGGCCCTACACGGATAAAATATCGCGAATATACTTTTAGATTTAGATGCATAGCGTGCAAGGCACAAAGAGCATTATTTTTTCTTGAATTATTTTTGTAATTAAGGGTATAATTCCAAAAATTAACATATAAAGACAGGAATATGACAATGTTAAATTTGGGCAAGGAAATTTTTGTGAGATTGTTCACTCCGATATTTGATCTTGCACACATTTATCTTGTGCCTTTCCTTTTTTTTAGATCCGTTTCTAAGAAAACATCTTGAAAAACGTTGCAGAGGAAAATAAGGGAACTGATGTCATTAACAAACAATGGAAGTTAGCAACAGCCCTGAAATTGTCCTTCTAAGGACATAGGGGAGCATTTTAGTTGTAAGAAGTGATATCGAATTTATTTACTCGTTAGATTAATAATCAGACGTACTTAAAATCTTCAGAAATGCCAGATAATCTCTTACTCTCTTTCTCTCTCTCTGGCTTGCACATTGTCAAATGGAATGGATATTTGAAAATCAAAATGAAGGTGTATAATCTATATTACGCGAATCCTCAGAGGTATCCGTGGACTGCCTCGTTAACTAATGGCTGTATCTGGGGTTATCAGATTTTCCGGTGATTTCACATCCGGGATATTAGGGCAAGCGATATCTTCCATCAGGAGGTAATGTATTTCACAGGGACTTACGTAGGTATTACGAATGAAGAAGACACACATTAATATAAAATGACGTCGGGTGAACATATTGTTTTCCTGATTTAAGTTAAATCAGGTAATTTTCTTTTTTTATTTTTAGTATTTTATTTTGCACTTAGCCTATGCAGAATTTTATGGTATATATTTCCATTTTGGTAAAGCTGAATAAGAGCTTCGTAAAAAAAATCATCAATCATAATTTGAGTATTCAGATATACATATCCTGATGGATATCTAAGTAACGTTTACACACCACGTCGTGTATGTACAGTCAAGGTTACACACAATCACACGAGGCAAAAAAGTGATTGTAGGTGAAATGGTGGATCGGAGTGTTTTCAGATAGCCTATTTTTGTTAAGTGGAAAGAGTGATGGACCATAGCTGGGCGAATAGAACGTATGATTTGCTGGTGTTTGAAGAGAGGAGAAAAGGAAGACCAGGAAAATGCTGGACGGTTGGAATGAAAGAGGTGCTGGAGAGGATGTAAGATAATGGATAATAGCGGATTTTGTTGGGGGATGTTGACAAGTTGCTGGTGAGCTTCCAGTGTAGGGGTATGAAGTGTCCATGGTGTGGAAGAGTCCTGAAAAAGGGATTTGTCCAGGATTCAGGAGTGACCGTTGTTTTTTTTTTTTCACTGATCAGCATTGTTAAAAGGAAAGGATTAATGCGTATATATACAGTATATATAAATATATATGTATATATATACATGTATATGTATATGCATATATATATATATATATATATATATATATATATATATATATATTATATACATATATTTTATATATATATTTTATATATATATATATATATATATATATATATATATATATATATATATATATATATATATATATATATATATATATATATATATATATATATATATATATTGATTGATTGTAGTGTGGGAAACTGGTTAGTATGCCAACTCAACCTCCAAACTGTCTTATAAAGTAAATGTAGTATTTTTGATACTGATAACTAGCTGAGGAAGGGCGTGAGAAACTCAGCCCTTATGTAAATTCCCTTCTGGTACATCTTTTAATCTTTCCTGGACTAGTGACTGTTTGAAAAACCTCCTTTCAGGTAAAGGCAAATGGAGACGAAAATCCTGCCTCACGGACGAACCAGCCTTGGGATGAAGTCCTGGAGAAAAAGTGAAGTCCCCTATGTGACTTGGCCTTCATCTTGACCCTCGAGGCCAGATGCTAGTGCTCCGAGCGCCATTGCTTTCAGAAACACCTCAGAAACCCTCCTGGCTCCAGGTCCAACACACATATCCCTTGCTCTTGCTTCATTTGAGCTACCCCCTTGGCCACCTTGCTGCCACCCAAGTAACTTCCAAGTGTGACTCATTAAA
>JANJGK010000005.1:67703578-67753578 GCA_039081455.1 Macrobrachium rosenbergii | reverse complement strand
GTTCATATGTTTGCGAATACGGCATGTCTTATAACGTTCTTTCATTCTGTTGGCGATACACGAAATATAACTAACCTCCAGGTTTATAAATTCCCAAGAAACGATCCCAAGTCTTCCCTACCAATCCGCTGTTATCAGTTTACGAGGAAACCCCAAAGAAAGAAGTACAAGTGGAGAAGAAGTATGATAAAATAGTATCTGGAAAGACACAAGAAACACGGCAGAATCTTTTATACTTCAAAATTTCTCAGCGGAATTTCGCTCTCTTTCGCCATCTGTGTTGTCGTTTTCATCTAAGAATAATTGTCCTTCAAACTGAGCAAAAATGATTCCTGTCTGTTTTTGCTGTAAGACGATTTATCATCTGAGAAAAGTTGTTCCACTAATTCAAGCGTTTCCTTTATTTCGGCTTTAAATTACGCTCTCGGTATTCACGCTTTTTTTTTTTGTACGTCACGTGAAAAACTGTGAACTTCGTTGAGGGACGATTGAGAAAAAGAATTCACCATTGCGGTGATCATCTCTTCACCACCACTCTATTCCACTGTCTTTCTTGATAAATTCGTACGGCGCATGAAGAGTCCTTTCCTGGCATTTAGGATCATATGAGAAAAATTCACATCGCTTCCATTAATGTCGCTTACAGCGGGGACAATTTTTTGGAGGTTAGTCTGACTCAGTCCAGTAATGTTTCTATGGTTCCACTGGCCACTTCGGAGGGAGAGAAATGTATTTGGTGGCTTGGCTCTGGTTCAACAGGATTTTTTCGTTATTCTGAACCTTCCAGAATTTCTAGTGGACTTTGTTGAAGGTCACTCCGTCTTAGTAATTTAGGGTCGCTCCTTTTTGTCCAGTACAAATCCTTTTATCCCTTGCTGCTTAATACATTATACTTTTTTCTTTACACCTTTTTGCGTATGATCTCTCTCTCTCTCTCTCTCTCTCTCTCTCTCTCTCTCTCTCTCTCTCTCTCTCTCTCTCTCTCTCAAAGGTGACATATCAGATATCATAACTATTTTTTGTTGCCAGCAGAATAGAAGTTACACAATTTAGTATTTGGAAATTATAATGATCAACAACAAAACTACATGCATATAGATGTAATAGTTAAAATTTTCGTATACATTCTTTACTACATTTTCATATATTTTTTTTTGAACAAGGATTGTTTTCAAAGAAAAGGGGGCTTCGGATTTTAATAACTGGGGCATTTTCCTAGCTCAGCAACTTGAAGCAGTTCGGATATTTACAGGTATTACTAAGCATAAAAGACTATAAATCAGTGTACACATTTCACTGATGAAACTAACACTTGCGTGTCATATTTCTGATGAGTGCATCAGTCCAAGATGGCATACAAAATATCCTGAATTCAAAGTTTTTCGAAATATTAATAAAGCTGTCAACAGATGTGTTGCATCTAGATGTCTATTTCTGCATAAGAAATTTACAATTTAAAGTGTAAATGCTCATAGATACATGTTAATTTGTTTCCTGGAGGTTGTTAGCAATACGCAAAAAATCGCAATATACTGGTGAGATATGGAGCGCTAGATTTATAGTTCCAAGAAATTATTTACAGATATATATAAAAGAATCGTTTAAAAAATAGTTGTGACATAAACATTTTCCTTCAACTGCATCACTGAATGTTTTCCTTTTTAATTAGTTGGTAAATGATACGTACCTTCATAGATGATAGGAATATAAGAGTAGGTAAACAAAAGTTGACTCTAAATAAGTAGACAAGATAGGATTAATTGTGTTCATAAGGCATAGTGATAAACATATTTTGTTCCTTCAGTTTTGCTGATGTGACTCTAATCTGGGGAGATAGTTGAAGTTGTTTGATGGAGTGATGCCCTTTTACTTTAGTATATTTCTTGTTTAAATGTTGATACCTCACATTAGTTTTGATAAACTTAGTCTGATTTCTCACATGATTAGTAAGTTTTTTTTAAGGAATCACTGTTGCCTTTAGAGTACTCAGTCGTAATTTAATTTTTATGAGATTTCAAGTACTGGCTGAAGTGAGGTAAATTTTTGAATTCTGTGATTAGTTGTGTAATAACCAGGTACTTGGAACACTTTATGACAACATATATATATATATATATATATATATATATGTTTATATATATATATATATATATATATATATATATATATTATATACATATAAATATATTGATATATATAAGAGATTAAATTAAACCCAAGACCTCATAATCCAAAATGAAAAATGTGCTTAGGCGCAGGGAGACCAGGTGGAGACCAATGAAAGGGAAGTAAAGGATAAAAGTTGAATCGAGGAGAAGGGACAAGTGCAGTACAAACATTGAGCAGCCACAATTTACTTAGGTCGTAGGCATCACCTGGCGAGCCTTAAGATGTGTATGTATGTATGTATATACAGTATATATACACATACATATATGTATGTATGTATAATTATTCTGGAGTCTGATGAAACTGTGTTTAAATTTTTCCTTAACCTTTTTTTGGGGCCATGATGAAACAGGAAGGAGACCCGGCATTAAAAGCCCATTTATCAACAACAGCACAGTGAGAGACATGAGAATGATAACGACATAATTATGGCCTTTTGATAGTCGTGGTATCCTTGCATCTTGAGAGGGAGAGCGTGAGTTCGCTCTTTGTTCTCAAGATCCTGTGATGAGAAAATATCTCTGTGATTATTCTTTGTGGAAGAAATGTGACGTCAGTTGCTAGAAGTTTACCACAAGAAATTACGGAAATAATTTCTGGCTTAGACGACTGAGAAGTTTTCATTTTTACATTTGTACTAATTAGAGATGTTTCGAAATAATTTTGGATTGCCTTATTCCTCGCACTGCGTATGTATATGGGAATTATTGACTTTTTATACACATGAATGTTGTGATAACTTCGGAGATATGAGTAAGACTAGTTAAACATTAAATATAGAACCCAGAAGTTCATATATTTGCGAAATAACGTTCTTTCATTCTGTTGGCGATACACTAAATATAACTAACTTCCAGGTTTATAATTCAGTAAATTCCCAAGAAACGATCATCCCAAGTCTTCCCTACCAATCCGCTGTCATCAGTTTACGAGGAAACGCCAAAGAAAGAAACACAAGTGGAAAAGAAGTAAGATAAAACATTATCCGGAAAGACACAAAAAATACGGCAGAATCATTTATACTTCAAACTTTTTCAGCTGAACTTCGCTCTCCATCGCCATCTGGGTTGTCGTTTTCATCTAAGAATAATTGTCCTTCAAGCTGAGCAAAAATGATTCCTATCTATTGACGTGTAGGCCTGTGCCCTGTCATTGCCTCAGAATGCGAGAAATTGACGTGCAGGCCTGTGCCCTGTCATTGCCTCAGAATGCAAGAAATTGGCATGCAGGCCTGATGCCCCATCATTGCCTCAGAATACGAGAAATTGACGTGCCGGCCTGATGCCCTGTCACTGCCTCAGAATACGAGAAATTGATATGCAGGCCTGATGCCCCGTCATTGCCTCTGAATACGAGAAATTGACATGCAGGCCTGATGCCCCGTCATTGCCTCAGAATACGAGAAATTGACGTGCCGGCCTGATGCCCTGTCACTGCCTCAGAATACGAGAAATTGATATGCAGGCCTGATGCCCCGTCATTGCCTCTGAATACGAGAAATTGACATGCAGGCCTGATGCCCCGTCATTGCCTCAGAATACGAGAAATTGACGTGCCGGCCTGATGCCCTGTCACTGCCTCAGAATACGAGAAATTGACATGTAGGCCTGATGCCCCGTCATTGCCTCAGAATACGAGAAATTGACGTGCCGGCCTGATGCCCTGTCACTGCCTCAGAATACGAGAAATTGACATGCAGGCCTGATGCCCCGTCATTGCCTCAGAATACGAGAAATTGACGTGCCGGCCTGATGCCCTGTCACTGCCTCAGAATACGAGAAATTGATATGCAGGCCTGATGCCCCGTCATTGCCTCTGAATAAGAGAAATTGACATGCAGGCCTGATGCCCCGTCATTGCCTCAGAATACGAGAAATTGACGTGCCGGCCTGATGCCCTGTCACTGCCTCAGAATACGAGAAATTGACATGCAGGCCTGATGCCCCGTCATTGCCTCAGAATACGAGAAATTGACGTGCCGGCCTGATGCCCTGTCACTGCCTCAGAATACGAGAAATTGACATGCAAGCCTGATGCCCCGTCATTGCCTCAGAATACGAGAAATTGACATGCAGGCCTGATGCCCCGTCATTGCCTCAGAATACGAGAAATTGACGTGCAGGCCTGATGCCCCGCCATTGCCTCAGAATACGAGAAATTGACGTGCAGGCCTGATGCCCCGTCATTGCCTCAGAATACGAGAAATTGACATGCAGGCCTGATGCCCCGTCATTGCCTCAGAATACGAGAAATTGACATGCAGTCCTGATGCCCCGTCATTGCCTCAGAATACGAGAAATTGACGTGCAGGCCTGATGCCCTGTCACTGCCTCAGAATACGAGAAATTGACGTGCAGGCCTGATGCCCCGTCATTCGAGAAATTGACGTGCAGGCCTGATGCCCTGTTACTTCCTCGGAATACGAGAAATTGACGTGGCCGGTCTGATGCCCTGATCACTGCCTCAGAATACGAGAAATTGACGTGCGGCCTGATGCCCTGTTACTGCCTCAGAACACGAGAAATTGACTTGCAGGCCTGATGCCCCGTCATTGCCCAGAATACGAGAAATTGACGTGCAGGCCTGTGCCACTGTCAGTGCCTCAGAATACGAGAAATTGACGTGCAGGCCTGATGCCCGTCATTCGAGAAATTGACGTGCAGGCCTGATGCCCTGTTACTTCCTCGGAATACGAGAAATTGGACGTGCCGGCCTGATGCCCTGTCACTGCCTCAGAATACGAGAAATTGACGTTGCCGGCCTGATGCCCTGTTACTGCCTCAGAACACGAGAAATTGACATGCAGGCCTGATGCCCCGTCATTGCTCAGAATACGAGAAATTGACGTGCAGGCCTGTGCCCTGTCAGTGCCTCAGAATACGAGAAATTGACGTTGCAGGCCTGATGCCCCGTCATTCGAGAAATTGACGTGCAGGCCTGATGCCCCTGTTACTTCCTCGGAATACGAGAAATTGACGCGTGCCGGCCTGATGCCCTGTCTCTGCCTCAGAATACGAGAAATTGACGTGCCGGCCTGATGCCCCTGTTACTGCCTCAGAACACGAGAAATTGACATGCAGGCCTGATGCCCCGTCATTGCTCAGAATACGAGAAATTGACGTGCAGGCCTGTGCCCTGTCAGTGCCTCAGAATACGAGAAATTGACGTGCAGGCCTGTGTCCTGTCATTTTCTCAGAATACGAGAAATTGACGTGCAGGGCCTGTGCCCTGTCATTGCCTCAGAATACAAGAAACTGAAGCAGGCCTGATGCCCTATCATTGCCTCAGAATATAAGAAATTGACGTGTAGGCCTGATGCCCTGTCATTGCCTCAGGATATAAGAAGTTGACGTGCAGGCCTATGCCCTGTCATTGCCTCAGAATATAAGAAACTGACTTGTGGGCCTGTGCCTTGTCATTGCCTCATAATATAAGAAATTGACGTGTAGGCCCAATCTCTCAATGATATTACATTCATTTCAATTAATGTGGTTTATGTGGGATCGCTTATTTAGGCCAACACCAGTTTAAAGAAATAAAAGCAAGATGCTCGTGGTACAAAAAAAGATGCACAGACAAAATGATCCAAGATCTTCATGATGATATGTAACTTAATATAAATTTAATCGGAGATATTAATTGCATGCTTCACAACTCCGGGAACTCATATCTGTGGTGTCATGATTCATGCACGAAACTCAACATGACCGAACGGAGTCAAATCCGTACTGGTAATCCTTTAGACTGTTAACTAGTGTGACGTCATTCCCTTCGAGAGCTAGCCAATTATTTGTGTGCAGTGGGCGAGACTTAGCTGCAAAGCTAGGTGGACTCTGCTATAGTTAACCCCTGGGTGCATCTTCAGGACATCTAAAAACTATAAAAATTAAAAACAGTATTTTCCATCACTAATGAATTATTTTTTAACAAGGGTAAAAAGAAGAAGGCGGGTGGATTGATGGAAAACTAAGAACTGACATTTTATTTTCATTATCCCCTTGAAACCTAAGAATTCCCTTTGCACTTTAAAACTTTTTCTTGCTTTATTTTCCACAATGTTTTGCTCTTCGTCTTGTTGTCAATCCGATCGCTAACGTGTCCTGAGACTCCTTTAAAACACGGTCTTCTTATCATTCTCCCCTCGAGGTCTATTGCATCAATCACTTTTCCCGCCCCGGTGCTGGATGTCTACTTTTTGCCGCCAGTTGTTTTTGTATACTGTATGTTTAATGGCCCCTTCAGAGTAAGTGTAAAACTTCTTGACGTTCTATTATTTAGATATTAACGTCTAACAAACAAAAGGTTACGCAAGTTTTTCGTTACCTTTCGTCATATCTATCTCTCCAAACAACAGTTCCTCATTATTTCACCGTCAGTATACCCTTCCTACCATTCTTTCACCTTTTCTAAAGCTAGGCTCTTGACCTCTAAGTCCACAAATTTGTATTATTTTCATTTGTTTCAGGCAACAAAAGTTTTTTTTACAGTACTAATACAGGCTTTTCGGATGTAATATCTATGTAAATCGGGATGTATATGCATTATGATTATATGCATATGGAGCATATACAGTATATATAGTATATATATATATATATATTATATATATATTATATATATATAATATATTTATATATATATATATATAAGTATTATAATATATATATATATATATATATATATATATATATATATATATATATATATATTACATACTTATATAAACATATATATATGTATGTATGTATGTATATACACTATATATACATATATATTCAAATATATATATATATATATATTATATATATATATACTATAATAATATATATATATTATATAATATATATATATATTGTCAGGATGTGTACCAAGAACCTGGTTATTATACAACTAATCACAGATTTCGAAAATTACCTCACTTCAGCCAGATACCTGAACTCTCATAACAATAAGAGTTACGACTGAGTATTCAAAGGTAACAGTAATCTCTTAAAAGTTCATTATTCACATGAAAATCAAACTAAGTTTCTCAAGACTAGTGTGAGGTGTCAACAATTAAAGAATTATGCACACATAATTAATCCTTTTCACTGGTATGAAGCAATGTTTTTTAAGAATTTTTAATTATAAAAATTTATTTTTATATTCAAAATTTATAATTAGAATTCACAATCTAAAAAATTTACCATTACTTGAAAACAACACAAAATTTAATTAATTCTTGAGTTAAATTTAATAATTTAACTCAAGAATTAATTAAAATCTTCCTCCAACCAGCAATCAAGAAGATTAAAGAGGAATTGTCAACGGGAGTGACTTAATGGCGGAGCTATGGATCTTCTGGTATAAATACCGCTTTTCTGTAACATTTTCTCATTCACTATTTGCCTGAGGAGAGAGACAGTTCGGTCTCTGAAATATAGCCTTTATTTTCCACATTTTGGCGTTTTTATGGGCTCCCTTATACTTGATTATATACATATACATACATACATATATATATATATATATATTTATATATATATTATATATATATATATTTATATATATATATATATATATATTTATATATTATATATATTTTATATATATATATACGAGGGTAAACTCAAAAAGTTCCAGGAAAAATTCAATATACTCTTTATTTAAGGAAATTCAAACATCATTTTTCTACATATCTACCAATCTAAACACTATACACTTTTCAAGGCGCTGTTTCCACCTCTGCAACCCTTCTTTGTAGAAATTTGGGGCCTTTCTATTAAACCATGTTGAAACTGCATGTTTAGCAGCATGCAAAGATTCAAACCGAGACTCCTCTTAAGTGTTCCTTGAGTTTTGGGAACAGGAAAAAATCTGAAGGAGCAAGATCAGGACTATAAGGAGGATGTGGAAGAGTTTCCCACCTAAATTTCCGTAGGACTTCTCTTGCAACCCTTGATGAATGTGCTGGAGCGTTATCATGATGGAACAAAATTCTGCGGTGCAACTTTCCTCGACGTTTTTTAGCCAATGCAGTCTTCAGTTTTTGCAAAACACCTTTGTAGTAGTTCCCGGTGATTGTTTTTTGTCCTTCAAGGAAATCAATCAAAATCACTCCTTTGGAGTCCCAAAACACTGTTGCCATAACCTTCTGGGCAGATCTCGCCACTTTGAACTTCACTGGTGCAGCTGAACCTCTTGGTAACCATTGCTTTGATTGAATTTTACTTTCTGGGTCATATTGATGGATCCAAGTTTCATCTCCAGTAACAATCCGGTCAAAAAACTCTGATTCATTTGATTCAATCTTCGTTAAAACTGCAAGAGAAAGTTCAGCTCTTTGATGCAGTTGGTCTTCGCGCAACGCTTTTGGGACCCAACGTGCTGAAAGTTTACTCAAACCAAGAATTTCATTTAAAATTGAAAATGCGGAACCATGGGAGATCCCAGTTTCATTAGCTATCATATCGATAGTAATCCGACGATCTTCATCCACTAGATTCTGCACCAAAGCCACAATTCTTTCATTTTTTGCAGTCGATGGTCTTCCCTCTCTTGGGTTGTCTTTGAGGTCCTCCCGACCATCTTTAAATCGCTTTATCCAATCATAAACAACTGATTTAGATGGAGAAGAATCTCCATAAACTTGTTGCAAAGCTTCAATAATTTTTCCTGGTTTCCAATCAAGCTTGGTCAGGAACTTGATGTTAGCTCTCATCTCAAAATTTTTATTTTCCATGGGTTCAAGAAGTTACTTTTCTGAAACAGATGTTAACACCACGGTAGCAAGAGGATGACTGAGGTAACAAGTCTATATGGATCACTACATCACAGATAATTGTTTACCAAGTATTTGGGTTGTTTCATTCCTGTGTAAATACATCATTCAACAATTTTTCCTGGAACTTTTTGACTTACCCTCGTATATATATATATATATATATATATATATATATATATATATATATATATATATATATATATATATATATATATATATATATATATATATGTTCTGCTTTAGGGACACAAAAACATAGCACCACTTGCGTAAGATAGTAAATAAATAAGTTCAATTTTTAAGTCTGATGCTTAAAAGATTTCTGAGGTAGAAACGTTAAAAAAAGCAATACATATTACAAAAATATATATGGCTTGCACCTTATAAGATATTCCATATAATATGGGTGCGGATATGGTCCATTGAGGGGTACTTAAGAGGGAGAACCAGTTATAATATAATGATTGATGCTCCTATGAAAGAGGAAAAATGGATTTCCTACAGAAATCTTATTTCTAAAGTCCCCCGCCATCATTATAATGTCAGCAGGACCTCACGAGCTGGGCCACCTTTTAAGCGTGGAGCCTTGCGTCTTGGGACGGTTTTCATGACTGAATATCAAAGATGATAAAAAGTTAAATGTTTCGTAGGTAGCTGTCTGTTTCAACGTTAATTTCAGTTCATGTTGTTTTATGTCTTATTTGAATAGCTGTCGCGTTATAGCGCCATGGTCTATACTTGCGGTATCGACAGGTCGTACTCTGCGTTAGAATTGAATTGAATATAGAATTTAGGCCAACTGCCAAGCACTGGGACCTATGAGGCCATTCAGTGCTACAACGGAAATTGACAGTAAAAAGTTTGAAAGGTGTAACAGGAGGAACACGTCGGAGTTGCATTATGAATCAATATTATTGTTAGGAGAGGGTGGAAAGTAAGATGGAAGAAAGAGAATATGAAAGGAGGTAGCGTAAAAAGAAGGAAAGGGGTCACAGCTAGGGGCAGCAGGCACGCTACAAAGAGAGAGAGAGAGAGAGAGAGAGTCACTTATAAATGAGGCCTAGCAACGAAAGCCCTTCCAAATTTCAAGTCCAGCTGACGCCGATCGTGTAGCGAGTCAAATAAGCCAACTGGAGATCTCATTCGATTATGAAAAAGCCTCGTCCGTTTGCGCTTCCTCGGCCGGTGACTCCGTTCCCTTCAGAGATTACTGTACACTCCAAGTTGTTTTTCGAAGTTGTCTTCGAAATACCAAAGGTGTAATTTTGTTTCTCTTTTTTTTTCTGTGACCATAGCTTTATTTTCTGGAAGTGCAAGGCTTGGACCTCAAGTAATCATTGTTTATGGGAAATTTAAAATAGCAAAATGGGTGTATTACATATTTTTTTATCTTTCTTCAATTTTTAAACATTATAAAGCATCAAAAGTTATTAGAAGTAACTTAGAAAAGTAGGCTTAAAAGCTGAAAAGTGCGAAAAGATTGATATCCACAAATATCCCTTTTTAAGAAAGTGTGGCTATTTAATGTTTGCCTTGCAGAGAACTAGTATATTTTACCATTTATCTCTTTCCATTCTTAGAAAGTTATGAACGTACGCTCTCTCTCTCTCTCTCTCTCTCTCTCTCTCTCTCTCTCTCTCTCTCTCTCTCTCTCTCTCTCTCTCTCTCTCTCTCTCTCTCTCTCTCAGCTTAGGTAATCTTTTCGAGAAAAATTCTAACCAGACGAAGTTTTCTCTAAAGGAAAACCGAAAACCGTGGCATCACATTCCCAGGGGACAAGAGGGAAAAAATGCTGGAGCTGAAAGTGTCCTGAAAGTATAACAAACAAGGAATCTTCATCTCACAGGAGGGTAAAATTGATTCTCTACCTTTAAAAGATTGTGGTACAAGATAAACACGAAACAGTACAGTAGCCATACGCTATTCTGTAGAGAAGGGCCGGATTTTTGCGAATACGGCATATTAGTCAGACGAACACAAACGGTCGGGCAAAGAGACAGGTTGACACAATACTTTCCTTTTGATGTGGAAGTTTGGACACCTGTTATATGAAAATATGACGTACCGAGTAGTGTTTCGTGTATGCTGTATCTTTTTGGCAAGGACTAGGAATTAGGAATACCTTTCGTAGAACTGCGACGTAAGGAAACGTCTTCTAAAGGGTGGACATGTGTGAAAGAGCTTTATTAGTCAACATCCGATCTTTCTTAAGACGTTGAAATAAACTGAACAAAAATTTCATTATTCCCTCTCAGCCTTAAAAAAAACCTCCTGGTGTTTGTCACGTAGCGGAACTTTTTTGTTTTTTACTTCTTATAGTTAGGAAATTAACCTACATGCAGTGATATACTGAAATTTTTAAATTTTATGTTTGCTTACCTGTTTACCTTATTAAGTTCGTGTTTTCCTCCGACCCCCTTTTTTTCATAATGTATTGTTTATTTGTATAACTTAGCTGTTTCTTTCTTGCTTACGCGAGTTTATTTCAATGTTTTCTTGTTTCTGACAAATGTTGAGCTCTATAACGCTTAAGATTTTGGCTCGAAAATATTCTCTTTATTCTTTTACTTTATGTTGTTTACGTCATATTATCTGTTTGAAATAAGCTACTCGATAAAACCTGAGAATAAAAGTTGCGCTTTTTAATCCGTATCTATTAATATTTGATCGTCTAGGGTGCATAGTGAAGTCTTATTACATCATATCGATGGACAATATTCAAGCAATTATTTCCCATGAATGCCATTTAAAAAATGAAAGTTTTTTAAACTGCAATATATATAAAAAAATTTCGGTAAAAGATGAGCCTTACTTTAACATTTAATAGCATTAATCTCACGAAAGCATGTCCTCGTTGAATGCTCAGTTGAAGAAATAACGACTGAAAGCCTTTGTGTGTCCGAAACTGAGATATCGTCTTTAACAACTCCTGCCTTTCTTTTCGTCGATAACCTCTGTTTGCTTATAAAAGGATATCGCTGTGTATCAACGAAAGTCCGAATTCCTTGGAGCAACAAAAATTGCTCCTCCACTTATTGACGAGAGAGAGAGAGAGAGAGAGAGAGAGAGAGAGAGAGAGAGAGAGAGAGGAGAGAGAGAGAGAGAGAGAGAGAGTTGCTTGTTAATCTTGAGATCTGTAAGTTTTTTTTTTTGCTCTCTCTCTCTCTCTCTCTCTCTCTCTCTCTCTCTCTCTCTCTCTCTCTCTCTCTCTCTCTGTCAAAACTCAGAACGTACATTGCAGCATCAAAAGAGATAGCGATCGTAAAAAAGTTTTGGCCTAGAAGCGCACGTACAGAACACAATTATTTACGTGGCACTGACACGAAGGAATATAGCGATCACACGAGAAACAGTATTGCAAAGAAAACATAAAACGGAGAAATGTTACAGTAGAAATGTGAGACTACCTCAGGCCACTCACTGCATAATATTTTTTTTTTTCCCGTCTGTGAAGGTATACGGATCAATATACTTTTAAATTAAGTTAATACCAAAAAGATTCAATTTCTTATATTTTTTCAAGAGATCTCGAAAATATCCTTGAAAGAGCCAAGATGATGTGAATAGCATTTCTTTGTCTTCCTTGCCTTCGCATAAGGTCCATCTAAATCATTGCACCCGAAGGTTTCCGGCCTCCAGTAAAATGGACAGTTTCAAGGAAACTCGACTTTGTTCATTGCAGGGAGTAAGGTCGATTTTCTCCTACAAATCTCTTAAAATTTTCCACTTTTGGAGATTATCCCTTCTTTCTGAGTAATGCGCCTCGATCAATTAATTTCTTGGTATTCATCGTTTCTTTGAAATTAGTTTTTTTTGTCAGCTGTCAAGGGTATAATCTCTCTCGTTCCTTGTGTCTCTTCACTTCACCCCTCTCTCTCTCTCTCTCTCTCTCTCTCTCTCTCTCTCTCTCTCTCTCTCTCTCTCTCTCTCTGCACAGAGACAATGTTTCATTCATTAGCATAATGCTAAGTTCTTGATTTTCCGAGACACATCCCCCTGCAATTGAATTCACTTAGACTCATTATCTTATTGTCTCTCCCTTTGATCCTTCTCATTTTTTAACATTTGCATATTGAACCCTGACAAATTAACTGAGTTCTGCAAGCTATAAGCCATTCTGGGAAGCAAAATTTTTATCTTTGCACTGTGTACCCGCATCCCCTTATGAGCAAGTCCTTCATATTTTACCACTGTAATTTCCTATATGCTATTTCTTTTTTACTTTAATGAATATGCTCTTATTCCCTTTGAAATTTATATTTTCATGCTTCTTCGAATTCCTCTGCATCACGTTCCGATTCCTGTCATCGAGTTTCTTTTTTGATTTATTTTTATATTTTTCTAAATGCAGCCATACTCACACATTTGTTCATTTTCTTTCTTATAATCTGATGTTTCTTATTCATACACTGCTTAACTGTAATTTATATATATATATATATATATATATATATATATATATATATATATATATATATATATATATATATATATATATACATTATATATATATATATATATATATATATATGCGTGTGTGTGTGTGTGTGTGTGGGGTGGGGGGCGTTGTACTTACACCCAAAATATACATCTCCACTCTCCACGCCAATGCTAAATAACGAACGTGAAATAATGCTGTTAAATTCGACTTCATAAGATTAAAGAATTGTCAGGGCTAACAAGAGTTTTTTTTTATTATTATTCAACTCCTTGACTTTATATTACCTCCATATATAATAAAAAAAAATTCATGTCGAGGAATATTCTAGTTGTGAAAATTTTTAATTACATCGCCAACTTTGAAGGCCAACGTAATATCCCCAAAGGGTTTAATAAAGGTTATATGAATGAAGAATGACACGGCTATGTTAGGTTCTGATGGGAAAACGCCGTACAAAGAAGCTTAGTGTAAAAAGAAAAAATCCTGCGAGTCTGGCAGTAAATTTCGCGTTTTACTACAACTAAAATAGAAATAGGATTTGGATTGGAAATAATTCATCAAAGAGGAGAGATTGTCCGTTTACGGAGGTAGTGAATAGATAATCCTTCCTTATAAACGGAAATCTTTGAACTTAAAAAAAAAATAAATCAAGCTTTTGATCTCATGCATGAATTCCAGAGGAAAGATTCCTAGAGTATTGCCCTTTTCTTTTCCTCTATTTCCTCTGTAATATTACACGATTGAATGCCTAGGAGCAACGTGAAAACCATTATTTTTAATTTTTTTTTTTAATTGCATCTTCGAGCCTGGATGCCGAGCTGTAACCTGCTTCCTGGGGATATCAGCACTGCTGTCCTATATTCTTACGATTCCAGCGCCTGCTTATTCCTGCTGTGGCCAACAGCATACTTTTTTCTGGGCAAGGGTCGTTCGAGTTTTGTGCATTCAACCCTTTTCATGTTTCCTCTAGATTCTTCTGGGATTACTCCTAGGGCTCCTAGGATAACAGGAACCACTTCCCCTTCACGTTGACATTTTCTCGGTATCTGTGTTTTTCATAACTCTAGTGTCTTGTAGTATGACACCATCTATCAGATATACATTCTGAGAGACTTCATTAACAGGATTAGGTCTGATTTCGAGCGTGTATCACATGATCAGTCAGTCCTTAAAAATTACAGCCACACAGTACAGTGATATTTTCGTTTTACAACACTTTTTTTTTGATATCTGACTGTATCCCTTGTCTGCATACAGCAGGCTATATGCTCCCAGTGTAATGACCAGATGGCTGCGTCATTCTTTCTTTTCGTATTCCTTTCGTTCACTTGTGCATTTCGTTTGCTTTTAAGGCACGCAGGTCATATTGCTATTTAACCATGTACGAAAAACAGTTGATTTCTATTAGTTTCTATCTTGAATAAAACAGGATCCCTCGCATTTAATTATAACCACATAGAAAAAAATAGATGAAATGATAAATGTAATAAAAATATTTCATGTGTAAAATGCAAAGCATTTTAAATTTCATATTACCTCCCGGCTTCCCCTGACCACTCTTCCCAAAGCTAGAAAGAGGCAATAACTCTCTCTCTCTCAAGTTATATAAAATATATAAAATAGCGAAACGGCTTAGCCATATAGAATTTAGACACATTCAGTCTTCATTTCGTCTCAAGACGGTAAAACATTGCAGTCTCTCTCTCTCTCTCTCTCTCTCTCTCTCTCTCTCTCTCTCTCTCTCTCTCTCTCTCTCTCTCACTTCCTGCACTTACTAACAACCTTGCTATGCTCACGAATTTTTGTTTATTCTTTCTGGAAACTTTCTGTCTTGGGAGGAATCTTGCTAAAATCTTTTGGGAATTTCGCTTTTGTCTCGGAAACCTGATAACGAGAGGTATTTCAGGTTCTCTCTGTACATCTGCTTACTGAGTGCCACCAAAGCCGGTCACTGTCGTTGTTAGTCCTTCGAGCTGAGGAAACCTTTGGTCTTTATCATTTTTGGCGTGCTTTTTTATATCAGTTTATATTAAACGTATACGATAATACTGATACCGGCATTATTTTCATTATTCTTATTAATATAGACAAAAAATCAACTAACATTCACGTTCCAGTTGATAATAGAGGAAAAAAACTCAACGTGAAATTTGTGTTTCTGATTCTTTTCATAGACATGAAACATCCAGATGAACAATTTCCAAAATACTCTTGTTACTTCCTGCGGTTATTTCCAGTGACCTTGTGACATATAAAATAAAAGAAAACAGAAACAAGGATTCTGAGTTTACTGTCCCTGTCATTCTTTACTGTTTTTAAAGTAATTTTAAACTTATACACGTGCAATGGTTCAAAATGAATATTACTGGAATCGGAAAGTCTTATGCTACTAATTCAAGTTTTCTCTTATATTATTTCAGTACTTACGTTGTGCTGAACAACGTTACTATTACGTTAATATTACCTATTATGATGGATAATCTTATCGTTATTTTCGGTAGTAATCAAATACTAATGTCACCTTGCCTGGCAATATGTCGCACTATCATGTTTGTCCTTCTACTTTCATTTTATTGCAGATTTTTATTATTCTTATAACGGTCAAAAGTATGTCGTTAACTCTACGGAATTCCTTTGGTCACAGTTCATCGTTTTTTCAAATTGCTTAACACGAATGTGTTCACACAAACGATCAAACCTACATTTGTATTAATTGCAGATATGCGTCATGAGTTCATCTGTTATACTACATATATTTACATTTGCGGGGTGTTGATTTTCTGTGATATTTCGCAGTGGAGTTTGGCCTGGTGGTAATTGTTTAGAGCTATTGATGGGCAATGTCTATTAAACTTTTCCGCAAAAAAATGTTTAATAACAGCGACCATCCAACTGGTGATTTGTTTTCTGTTATTGACTTTCGAATTCATTTCATATTTTTTTCACATGATCACAGTTATTATATGTTTAGTTTGATTATTTAAAGCGGTTTTGTGGTTGCGAAATTGGTCTAAAAACTGGTTCACCGATTCACATAGCTTTAATTATTTACTGATTAATATTTGGCTTATTAATCTACTTCTTTGCAATAATTTTCTATCGAAATACTATTAATATTGTAATTACAGTATACAGGTATTAGAAAACGGCGAGTAATGTCAGCCTTATGGAAAATAGTTCTTTTATTACAGTAGCTCAAAGAGAAGTTGTTGTAAGAAAAAATTGCTAAATTGTTTAAGAATCTAAAATAGTCCAATGAAGCACGCAAACTTTCGTAAGTAGGAAAGTGACCGTATGCCACTTGAAGGAACTTGTCAGGTCATTTTCACTTTGATGAGAGCTAGTTAAAGTATGCATTATTTTTTATAAACTGGGAAATCATCACTGTGTGAAAACTGCCGAACTCATATAACTGTCTAGTAGTAACCAGGCCATTAGTGTAAATTCCTCTGTTCTTGTAGATATGGGCAGATGAATTATTTCTTTAAGACGAGTCAAACGTCGTAGCAGAAAAAGGTGAATAACTGAGGCGCCTAGGAGTAACTTCCCATGGTGGTGTTAACTTTAATTATACGCAATCAATCTTAAATGGAAGAAAAACTTTTATTGGCACGGCTGTTTTTGCCTAAAACAAAATAAGAATAAAAAATTACTTAATGCCTTATCACTGTACCTCGGCATGAGTCTCAGCCCCTAAACTATAGGCACTGGAGCTCAAATACGAATTAAAAGTTAAAATTCGCTTTACCTGAAACCGATTTCCATCTCCACTTGTCAGTAATCACTGGCCCTTCCAGACTTCATCTACTGTATATGTGAAAACTTTAAGGACATTGGTTCTTTGATTAAAGACAACCAAGGCATATGGTTCAGCCCAAATTCCACTATGATTCGGGATTTTGATTTTGTGACTGGGCAACGTCCTCTTTTGTGTTGTTATCTGCATGTTTCTTATTTCTTATGCCCTTTATTCCTCTTAGAAACGACCTTTTTCATTATTATGTAAATAGTTTTCACTGCAGCTACCGTACCATCGTATCACATATTTCAAAACTGAATAGAATAAGCTTTAATTCAAAACTTTGAAAATAACTTTCTTCCTTCAGGCTACAAGTATCGTTTCTGCAAGAACTTTTATGCAATTTATTCTCGCCTTTCCTTAGATAACCTGCAACCATGAACATTTTAACTATTTCCTTTACTGTATATCCTTTCAATATTCACTTCAACCTACTTAACACTGTTTAGTCATCTAGAGCATGACACATAAAACTCCTCAATGGTGTTTGAGGTAAATGAATGGCATCCCGAGAACGTTTGTGTTTTCTTCGAAAAGTTCAGCTGATGTATACTTTTGTGTCTTTTACAAAGAAAATTATATTACCCTCGAAAAATATGGGAACAACGAAATGTCCCGAAATAACAGAACTCACAATCCTTTTCACGTCAGATCCGAAATGAGTCATGCGTACTAAGTGGAGCATAAAGATGTATTTTATCACCGAAACCGCTAGTCTCTCCGCGGCCTTGACGGCCAATAACGCCGAATTTCCTCGGCAATAGCGGATACAAAATCAACCCCCCGTTGCTGCTTATGGCGCTGCCGCTCTCCGAAAGGCCATACACGGACGGCCACCGCTGAGAAATTCAGAATTGGGCGTTTTCCTCTAGAATATTTACTAGGGTTTTTGGATTAGCTAATAAATAATCACTTGACATGATTCTCTCTCTCTCTCTCTCTCTCTCTCTCTCTCTCTCTCTCTCTCTCTCTCTCTCTCTCTCTCTCTCATTAGGAAAGGAAGGGAGTTGTGTTCTGAAAGTTTTACGAATCGCCATCATGTTAATCAATATGTTTTCTCATACTGACAGTGCAATGACACGCAAATATGTATCTTATAAGGAAACGCTGCAGACCGTGAAACAAGGTGAAAGGTGCCGTATATGTCAGGGGGCTGACGTCCCTGCTCATGAGGTATTTGCTGGTGGGTAAGAGGCTGTCAGTTATGAAATGATTTCACTCAGCGACCTCAAAAACAATTCAGCATTCAAGAAAATATGATTACTTGAGATAGGGCCCCTAGGAAAAGGATTCCCTCTCTCTCTCTCTCATTAGTTATCTACTTCTATTAACATGCGAAAATTGCATTACCCTCTAAATAAAGTTTGACTACTAGCACCCTAATATTTGAAAAATGTTAAAAGATATGCAAACGCAACTCTTATGCCAACCATATTGCGAAGCATCCCAGTGGTTTAGCTATTCCACAGTACACCTCCAGTCACCCAGGACACTTGCCCCCTTATGTGATTTTGTTGACCATCGTATCTTGTTATAAAAAAAATTCGGATTTCCTTTTTAGTTGATGATTTCCAACTGTTCACTAACCTATATAGTTATTTACCTCTATCACTCACATTGAAGGGCTCTTCAAATTATCCCCTTCATAAATAAGCAATAAGAAACTCTTCAAACATCGTGTTAGTTTGCATCATTTATTCTAAGATCCACACTCTATCACTCTTCTAGACCCTTTTTTCTTTGCCATTCAGCCATTAACTTTTCTTTTTCATGCCTACATTATATATGTGTATGTCTATATATACATATACATATATATATATATATATATATATATATATATATATATATATATATATATATATATATATATATATATATATATATATCTTTTCAGTCTGAAACTATATGTTATTTTCCCCTTTGCCACAATGAAATTGCATTCAGAATTGGCTCCAGTACTCTGTATAGCGACGTGCCTACTCTTCCAACAAACAACATTCAGAATTGTCTCTAGTATCCCTTGTTTGAGGAGAACTCGTTTTTTGTTATCTCTAATCTGTGATAAGCGTAAATTCGGCACAATATTTTCCTCAGTATTTTTTCCTTTCTGAAGTATTTTTATGAATGCACTCTTGAAACCAAGTACTGTTATTTTCAACTGTCGGGTACTATTAAAATATATCCCACCCTTATTTAGCAAACCATGTAAGCGCCATAGGGCCACAAACAAAAGCATGAAACATATTTAAAGGACTTTTTTTCTAAAAATTAGGTAATCTCATATTATATCAGTTTCGTCGCGGATAATCAACGGAGATATGAACTATTTTCTCTTGCAGAATGCCTAATAAATCCAGCATTTTTAGTTTTCTGTAAGTGAAAGCTATTGTGACGGCTTTGTCCGTCCGCAGTTTTTCTGTCCGCCCTCAGATCTTAAAAACTGCCGAGGCTAGAGGGCTGCAAATTGGTATGTTGATCATCCACCTTCCAATCATCAAACATATCAAATTGCAACCCTCTAGCCTAAGTGGTTTTTATTTTATATAAGATTAAAGATAGCCATAATCATACTTCTGGCATCGCCATAGATACCAACAACACAGGCCACCACTGGACCTTGGCCTAGTTTCATGGCCCGCGGCTAAGAAGTCGATTCGCTTTGTAACTGGCCTCCTCAGCCACATACTCAAAACGTTTAATGTAAGATATTAAACTGGAGATGTGCCGAAATACTCGGATTAACAAATGTTTATTGCAAGTAGAACTAAGTGGCTTGTCAGTAAATTTTTTTCGATCTAAAAATGCGGGTTTCCTTTAAAACATATATCTTCTGCATATTTATAACATCAAAACAAAATATTTTAGTATCATTTTGCCTATCCTTAGAGTTTGGTGGTTTCGTCAGCGATAATTAATTCAGTGAAGATCCAATTACAAACCCCAAATCTGAATAGAAGAGGCAAAAGACGTTCAGCATAAATTATCGAAACGACACGGACTAAGTGAGCTACATAATATCAACCTCCAAGTATTTTATAAATACCTTTATAAGAATATGACTGAATGGGCTGATAAATGTTCATCTAAATTATTAAATGAATGTAGATATTGTTACGCAAACGCAGAACTACGACTTTGTTAAGTAAGCAAGGAATAATGTGAGTACAGATACATCCCAGAATAATCGTCTTTATGGTCCAACCTTCCAAAACAGTTCCAGGGATAATATGTTTCCATGGACTGAAAAACTATATCAAAATTGGCTGTTAATTTAGTCATAATAATCATTCGAAGAATGCAGTATGCTCATAGTTAAATACATAGATAGTTAAATACATAAATAGCTAGTAACATTTCATTCTAGGCATCTCAAAAAAGATAACAAACGGATCATTTATTTTGAGCCCCATAAAGATTATCTAACATAAAGTCATGTGAAGTACTCCTTGAAATGTTCCTTTAAAGTGTTTTATAGTAATCTCGTCCGACTACATTTAGCAAAAAAAACTACAGCAGCCCAAAACCCAAGCTTCGCGTTTCATCGAATTTTTCGACGTGCATTTCTTCGAAGCAAATTCCGAGAGCTTGCTTTCCTCCTCCAAGAATCCGTTCAAACCATTCCGAGGGACTCTTTTGCCATTTCCTCTCTTCTTAGTTCTTCAGATCTCATGGCTTTGATATTACCACTTACCGGTGGAGAGAGAGAGGGAGAGAGAGAGAGAGAGAGAGAGAGAGAGATTAGATTTTAAAAACTTTATATTTTACCCGCCTGACTCGCGTAAACTGAAGATTTTAAGAATTAGTCTTTTCATGCCTTACTCCCACATCTCGTCATTGTTAAGAGAAAATCTCCTTTTATAATAATGCGAAGAAACTATTAACTAAGGTGTTCAAAGGGATATTATGCTGTGCTCTCGATTCCAACCTCTAGATTCAGTGCTTTTGTAAGAATGTGCTAATGACCGTTAGTGTACTGTACAGGTGATGGCAAGTTTATCCAAGTTCCATATATTTAAGTAAAACGTTTCAGCCACAAAAAAGAGAAAAAGTACAGTCATCAGATGCCCTTAACTGTGAACATAGTAATGAGGAAGAATAAGCATGTTACGCAGAGATGGTAGAATATAAAATTCTAACATCCGTAAGAAGTCGCATAGAAACTTGCAGAATTTGAGTAGAAGCAGTATTTTAGTTACACTAGATAAAGACGGTGAAAAGACTCAGAAAATCAGAAATGGGTACGCTCGTAGTTAGCAAGAAAAAAAATTATTCCAAAGTGGTTTAAGAGCGCATTTGGTTGAGTGACGCTTCTCTCCATAAGAAAGAGAGGTAGAGAAACAACAATCAGAGAAGTGACCTTGGTCCAGACGGTCTCTCCATTCCTTAAATGCGAAGTTCATATCAGATTTCTGTGCAGATCTAAACTTCAGAATATTTAGTCGTATCGGAGCTGCACGAGGATAATATTGTAGCCGTCTTTCATTTGATCATGAAAAGCTTTGGCCTTACTTAGGTATAACCCAAGTGCTATATACTAATTTTGTAATTGCTGTGTTTTTCATTAAAACAAAACATCTATTTTTCTTCATTTTACTTATTTCAAGTTTTGGCGTGAGGTTATAAATTAGAAACTGAATGTTGCTTCGGTATGCATTACTTAATACATATATATATTTCTGAATCCAATGACAATTCACAAGCAGGCTGCATAACTTAGCAAAAGTTTATGGTACCTGATTTGTGGTTGATATCTCATGGCAAAAATTCTCCAGAAAAGGATAGACTTTGTAATAGTTGCCATAAGTTAAGATGGTGTAAATGTAGCATTCCCAATGAGGGAACATTTTAAAAGAGTATTAGTTGAATTTAATTACTATGATGATTAATTGATGCCATAATAATCATTCGGAACAATTCAGCTATAACTGGTATGTCAGATATGTAACTGTATTACTTTGGTGCTGTGTCCATACATACGCTTAGAATCTGAAGCATCAACTCTCTTTGTCTATTGATTAGTGTTAGAAAATAGATTTCCCTAGTTACAGAGTGCGTAAGGAAGGTTATAGATTATCTTTTATCAACAGTATTTTCACAAGTACATCCTTATACAAATTAGAATTTACAATGGAAATTGTTAACAATAAGAGATTCTGTCTGCTGTAATACTTTATTCATTAAAGCTTCGGAAAAAACGTAATTCTATTTAGCAGTCATTGCGTTATATATTTTATCCTAAAACATGGCCACACCAATCAGATATCGATTTCTTAGAGTTCCTTGTAATTTCTGAAATACCCATTTGAGATTTGGAAACCTTGCATTCCAAATCGTATACAAACGATGCTGAAAATTGAAAGAAATGTATTCTAGTCAATATGATATAACTGGTTCAAGGATATCCTGAGGTACAGGCATGAAGTGCTAACTTCATATTTCCCACTATACCTCGGAGTCTCCTAAAAACGATCATTATTTTTTTCACGCAGTACAATAGATAATTTCTGGGCGAAGAAACACTTACAGCAGTATATCAAATAAGAAACAGATGGCGCGAAGAAGGCCAAGCCAAAAGTAATCCAATAAAACGCCATAATCATTCAGCCGACGAGGATGGAGATAAATCTTGGCTATAATCAATGTATGAAAGATAAATTTCCGGAAAGATACAGCATCGGCTTAGCCGCGGAGGAGAAATAATTTCTTTTGCCATTTCATAAATTTATTTCCTTCATGTGTTAGCTCGCATCGGAGACTGGCTCTTGTGAGTCATCCGGGTTGGGAATGCAATCGCGTTTCTTTTCTTGGGATAAAACAGGGCGAGGCTGTTCTCTCCCGCCTCCATCTTTCACATAACGCCGAAATTATCACTTTTAACCTTCAAGTGGAAAGTGGGTATAAGACGTACTTTCATTTTCACCAAATGTTCAATTTTCTTCGCTTAATTTTATGAGCCAGCAAAATGTTCACCTGTGCTCTTAAAAATGCCGGCAGTGTTGAAATAATTTGCAAATGCATCATACTCAACTATTCAAAGTACATTATGTACACTCATTGTCTTATGAGTATCAGTAACTATAGCCAGAATATTAGGTAAAGGTAAAATGAACATTTATCTGAATCTCATGCTATTATATGAGAACAATGACCGAATTAGCAAATAAAAGGAGTTTTGAAAATGCGCATATAATGTAGTGAAACAGTAAAAAATCGCTGTATTATCTTTCGTGTATAATGGCTGACAAAAATAACAATAAAGTATGTCAGTGCAACGGTAATTTATCGAAGGTTTGCATGGCGCTAAAAAAATAAATATCTATTCCTTTTCGTTGGGCGAAGATCTTTTACTGCAAATCCCATACACTTTATTCCGCTAAATTGAGCTCGTACATGTGTGATCTTTGATTTTCATTATTTCTTTGTGTTGAACACACTTCAAAACATTCTATTCACCTTTGAAATTATTCTAATACGAAAATTATTTGAAACAGCGGTTTATACAAGAAAATTTCGTGCATACTTTCTTAAGTTTTTTAATTAAGAAATTATTGTACCGAATTAAATTATTAGTATTTACTTGATAGATTCATTCTTTTCGGAACTATCTAAAAGATATTATCAGACTGACTGAAAAGACTGCCTGGGGCATAGAACGAGGTTCCGCTTTATTATATATATATATATATATATATATATATATATATATATATATATATATGTGTGTGTGTGTGTGTGTATATATATATATATATGTGTGTGTGTATATATATATATATATATATATATATATATATATATATATATATTTTTTTTTTTTTTTTTTTTTTTTTTTTTTTTTAATCTCCTGCCAACTGATCCCCGGTTCAACTCACACCGAAAGCTACCTCAGGCTCTCGCTGACTCTTGCAAACTGATCAGGTTGTCCTACGACTAATGATCCTGGTGATCATCAAGTTCGCACTCATTAATCAAGGCCCGGATCCATCTGGCCTCCGCTCGCTGATGGTCGGGACCTCCAAGTGAAGACCGGGATTCGATATTATTCGCATAAAAGACGCTCACATTTTCACTGAGATTTCTTATAATGGCCGCCACCCTTGTTTACTTGTCTTTTAGTAATTTCTTGAACATTCTTACATTTCATCCTCTTTAGTTACCGATTTGCATTTCTGATTCTTCACGTACAACGCATTTCGCTTTCTTTTGGGATTTAGCGACTCTTCTTTATGTTAATTTCAAATGATTCCTATTATTATTATTATTATGATTATTATTATTATTATTATTATTATTATTATTTCTGTAGATGAAACCTGTTCACATGGCCCAAGCACACAGGGGCCATTGACTTGAAATTCAAGCTTCCAAAGAATATTGGTTTCAACCACCCACCGCAGACCCCACTCTGCAACAGTAAACTGATCGTGATACAGAGCCAGTGATTTTTTCATCGCCCTGGGGGAGGCGCCAACTCGCGACATCTGAGCCGCGTGTCACGACACTAGCGACCATATCAGCGGACATTAAATGCGATTAGTTTGAGTAGTCTCAAATCCTCATCTTTTCTATTGATCATACTTGTTAAATCAGGTAGCCTTCGTCTCTCTGACAATATACGAAATGAAGATGGAAGACCCTTTTACCAGTAATTATTGCTTTCGTTGAGGAGGTTATGCCTTCCATTTAGCTTGTGTGTTATTTTGCTTGTCGTTCTTTTTAAAAGATTGCTAGAAAATAACGGACTGGTTTTCAGGAAAAGATTTACGTGAAATTTAACTTGAAATAACTCGACGCAAGGTGGTCGATGTGTCACTAATAAAGTTCATTGACCATGAATATTCTATTCATGGTCGAGATTCTTTAAAATGAATGTGTACTGTCGCACATTTGCCTTTAGGGATGAAGTATGTTTCTACCAAATTCATGTACTCAAAACATAAACATATCCATGTTTTAAACAAAATGACAGACGAAAGCAGTAAGCTTGAATTGTGGTTAGCAGAACATTCGTATCTCGTAGATGTGATCCAATATTTTTTTGTATCACAAATGACTCTGTTGTTCATTTGCGATTTGAAAATTCTGAGAACGGGATGGAAGTGTTGTAAATACGTATTATATCAGCAGTTATACGTGAAAGTATGCTAAACCGGAATTTTAAAAAATTTGTTACTAACTATTGTATGTGTGTATGCTTGTATGTATGTATGTACGTATGCATGTATATATGCAGGGTTCTGCCGCCTTCGAAAGCCTTTCACATGCAAATTCAGTTTGAAAACAGCCGCGACTTCAATTCTACGAATTAATTATTGAGAGAATGTCCAGCATATCGTTTTGGAATGCATATTGGAAATATAACATATACTTTTCCTCTCTCTTGCCATCAAAGGGACGGAGAAAATAAGTAATGCAAAACAAAAAATAGTATAAAAGGCAGTGAAATGATTAGATCAGGATTTTTAATATGCTCGTGTTATTTCTAAATAAGCAATCACATAAACTGTTTTGTTAAATATGCAACGTTTAACTCATGCCAAAATGTATAAATTTATATTTAGGAAAAAAAAAAAGACTTGGGTTCTTATTTTTCTGAGTGATATAATCATTGTATGGTTTCTATCCTAGTGACAAAGCCAATTACAGGGGTGCATGTCGAACCTTACTTTCTCTAATCTAACTTATCCTATTGACATTAGGAAGGGAGGTTGAAAAGAAGCCGGGACAAACAGAAATGAGGATTTTGGGGTCGATTTCAAGGATCTCAATGCGAGAGAGGCTGGAAAATGAAGACTGGAGAAGTGGTGGGGTGGTAAAAATTACTCGTATGATAAAGCAGTCGAGATCGAGATGGTATGGGCATGTGGTAAGGATGGGTGAGGAGGGCTCGGGTGAAACCTGTTAGGGTTGAATGGTAAGAGAGAGGCAAAGGATTAGAAGTAGTGATAAAGTGAAGGAGGATTTGGAGAAGAAGGGTTTAGTGGAGGAGATGCTTTCGATGGGAATGGTTGGAGAAGACGCTTCAAGACAACCGAGCTCATAGTAAAGGTTAGAGGTAGGCACAAAGAAGATCTATCTTAGTTACATGATCTTAATGACATCGTTTTTATGACATATGGTGAGGTGCGTTTTAAGCTCCAGTGAGTCGTCCTGTTTGCCTATGTGACATGTGGTTGTTAGTTGTCAGATGGTGGAACACAAACCTGATAATAATAATAATAATAGTAATAATAATAATGTCAACTACGTGCAATATGTTAGTCGTTGGAAACCAAAATTATGGATCCAGTTGATATTGCAAGTGAAGATCTAACTCTACACTTCCATCGCGTTTGCAACGATACATAATCAGGCTAAACCCGAGTTTAGGCTCCATGTTAAGACTAAAGTCAAGATAAAGACGATAAGATAACAGACTGTTCAGAGACATAGTCTAGTGCCAAGGCGATCAACTATTACTAGAAACCAGTCAAGTATAAGGACCTTGCAAATGCAAGTCTCCGACAGAGATAACTGGTCGTAATTTCCAGAACGCAGTTTAAATATCCGTTAAATAATGTTCATTTTTTTTTCTAAACACATTTGATAATTACAGAAATATGATATATAGGCACAGGCATCATCTGTCAGTGAGAAAAAGCGAGAGCGAAAAAAAAGTCACAGGAAGAGATAAAGGAAAAAATCAGAGGGTTGGTGGGAATTGCCAGGTCACAAAAGCTGCATCAATTGCAAAAATTTCAATTTAGTCTTTGAGATGCAGGGGATGTAATGGCTTCAGACAATACATCCACGAGCATCTAACTGTAAAAGACTGCATTTGGTTACAGACGAGCGCACATACACATATATTTTTAATTATTTTGGTATAAAGCCGTTTCTCTTAACAGGCATTTGCAATTCAATTTAATCTGCTGAATAGCAGTATACTCTCAGTGCAGAAAACTTCCACAACAGTAGTGAAATACTAAATTATATGTCGTGTAAAAATTAACCGAGGCTTAATCATACAGATACCTCCTGAGAAAATAATGAACATTGTAAATTGCCGTAAAAAGCATGAAACAAATCTGCAGATTAATCTTGAGCACGTTCTTCCACCATCAGGGATAGGGCAATAATTCAGGAAAATTTACGAAAGACGTTCACACATTTTGTCTTCAGAGTACTTACGCAGTGTTGCATTGTGTTAAGCGAGAAATAGTATCCTATGCGAGATGTAGAATGAAGAAGTGAAATGGTGGATTTCGGATTGCCTTGTAATACAGTAACATGAACACATGGAGCCTTTTTTTAAGTACACAAAAGCATAAACAATAAAATTATAAACAAGGTGTAAAATTATTTCAATTACACACAAACATATATATATATATATATATATATATATATATATATATATATATATATATATATATATATATATATATATATATATATATATATATATATATATATGTATGTATATATGTATGTATATATATATATATATATATATATATATATATATATATATATATATATATATATATGTATATATATACACGAGATTCTTTTCGCAAAATCACATAGCTTAGGAAAATCAGCACAGCCAGAGAGCACAATAAATGTGAAAGCATCATTAATTTCCTTTACACAATGCAGCAGAACGCCAAACTTTTTTGGAATTATCGACCTTTTCTACGAAAGCAAGTATCATGCGCATTTCTGTAAAAAACTAGAATTTTAGCTTCCATTAAAGGAGAACTTAGCTCATTTTTGTTACACTGTAACTTCTCAGTTCATGTTGAGCACAACTTTAGTAAAATACTCTAGGAAAGTACGAACTTATAAATTATAATAAGAAGATATAAATGACAGTAAAAACAATTGAACTTGACTGTGGCTATAGTAATATCAGTAAAAGGACAGAGAAAATAAAGAAAGTATGAGTGGTAACAGGATAAAACTGTCAGTTATGTAATAATCAGAAGAACGATTCCATCTTCAGATACTTAATTACACCTAGAAGAGTATTCTAATAGCAAATAAAATCTTAAACTCATTATAATATTAAGAGGCGCGATTAGGAAGTGAAGTACCTTGAAACGAAGTTCCTAGAAATCTTTCAGTGTGGGAGAAAAAGATGTCATAAGAATACAAAATGCAACTGACTGAATGGCCTCCAAGACAAACCACATGAAAGCTCTTTGTATTTTCAAGCGGCCTCTCTTCAGACTCGGCCAGTGTCGCGGACCTATGCATTTTCTTTTCAGCAGAAACAACACTATTTTTTATATTTTTATTTGTATTTATTTATTATTGTTTTTTCATTTATTTACATCTTTATTTATTAATTTTTATTGATTTACTTTTATTTATTTCCTTGGCGTTTCGACTTGGCTCTTTAAATTTCAGAAAGTTCGGATTTGAGTCACATATTGAATAACTAGGTCACCAAATGGTGTTAACTTAATAGATCTCAGCAAGGGCGTATAGGACAATGTTGCTAGCACAGTTCTCCTCTCTGCCTTAGTTGCTAACGCCAGTTCTCTTAAAGTTAACCAAGTACCAGGTTCCTGATACACCTCTTATGTCAACACGAGAGTATACTCAAATTTTTAAACGAACAATATTTATTCTTAGTATGACAGATCTCTAGCACCTTGGGTAAAATCAATAACCAATGAGATATATATATATATATATATATATATATATATATATATATATATATATATATATATATATATATATATATATATACTGTATATATAATTATATATATACATATCTATACACGCACACACACACACACACACACACACACACACACACACATATATATATATATATATATATATATATATATATATATATATATATATAACACATATATGTATATGTATATACATATACATGTATATGTATACATATATCTGTGTGAAGCCTTGGACCGTATCCTAAAGCAAAGAAGCCCCTTGAGGGCAATGCTAACCACAAATATTAAATCAAGTCAGTCTACATACCGTGGCCTGCTGTCATCTTGGTAATAAGCAGTGTTTCCTATTATTCCTTGGCATTACCAAAAGAACAGTTGCTGAAGGGATGTGGACCCATTGGGTGGAGGAAATGCCACCTAAATGGCAGCTGAAATTCCTCTCATTAGACCAATGGCAGTTACCTTTTCACTACTGTAGAAAACCAAAAAAAGTAATATAATTTTCAATGACCGTAGTGTGAAAACTGTCACTTGTCCTGGAAATGTCGATTGCAGCCCCATGACGTGTATCTATTTTCAAGTTTTTTTTTTCTTTTAATATAAGGTGGTTCATACATTATGGGATTTTGCATGTGCAAGGTCGTGGGCTGCAGAAGAAAGTGAAAAAGAAGATGGATCATTCACCTGTGATTAATACAAAGTTGAAAGAGGAAATTTGAACGGGAATAGGAAGGGTACAGGGACTGAGTCTGAGGTAGCTGGAAGTTGTGGGTCTAGGAAATGTGCATCACACGTGGTATTGATGAGACTCGTGCGATGGGCGAAACAGTACGAATGCATCGGTTTGATAATTCTATAGGAAAGACTGAGAATGACCGCAGGAAAAATGAAAAGTAGCAAGAGTGAGTACATTTGGGCCAGGACTGGAAAAGAATGAGAGTGAGAGCCTTTTAGTCTGAATCTGTGCCTTGCTGAGTTTGGAGAACTTTCAAGATTAGGTAGGCTAGGTGATTCATACAAATGTATGTAAAATTTCACATGCATGTTGATTTCATATTACTAAATTTGTAGCATGTGACTGTTAGTGACAAAGCTTCTATAAATAGCCACATGCCACAAACTGGGCATTCAGTTATAGGGAAAAATTTGTTGATTTCGACTCTAAATATTTGACCTGAACTCGACTGGGATATGAGCAACTGGGTCGAAATCAACTCAGAACTTTCTTGATAACCAGATGGATAAGTCCCTAAAACCTCTGTATCAAGACCAAAAGGCAAAGTTTCGAATTCATGCAAGGCCGAATTCATTTACTATGTATAATTCAATTTGGGTGTTAGTTATCCCCAGTGTAAACTAAATTCGATATTTGACATAACCAGATGTTATTTAGTCCTCGTACGAACATTACCACAGTCACAGACTTGAACCCCATTTCTTTGCAACAGTAACGTAATCTGTACTTACAAATAAATTTCAGCAGTGAAAGAAAAGCATTGAAGATTTAAGCTTCCTTCTCTCTTTCTTCATCCTTCCCTTTCAGTCCATCGCTACAATTAAACCAAAAATAATTTAACTGAATACTATATTCCATAAGATATGCTCAGACCAAAGTATTGTTAAGAATTTCCGAGAATTGTTTACTTCTCCGGCAGTGGATTATTTCCTTGTCGACGTCAGTTACACTTAGGCTTCTCCTGGAAGCTTCAATCCGACGCTCCCTTTCTCATAGCAAGATTTCTCACTGCTTCGCTGATGTAGCGATAATCCAAATCCCTGTGGACAAAAGTATTTTCCTTCTGGACCTAAAAGGAAACGCTTTCCCCGTCGGTGTATTCTTTTCGGAATGTGAACTTCAAAGTGAACGATAGAAGTATAACATACTGTTTCATTTCTGGAAACATATAAGAATAACTATACATAAGTGTCTACTACTCTTTGTATAACGAGTCATTTATTAGTAACTGAATACATAATTATATACATATTATAAGAGAGATTGACACAGGGAAATGACAGCGCTTTCATGTGTTGTTTATTCACGTATCGTCGGGGCGCAAATGAGACCGTTGAAAAGAAGGTTACATGGGAAACAAAAAGAGCAAGAATACCAGATAGTTAATTGTCAAAGGGTAACAAACAAAAAGATAATCCAGGATAATCCGGGATCACGCGGCCACAAACTAATACCATATACTTATCCATAAGAGATACGGAATCTTATCCATTCAAAATCCAGAAACGTATAAAACTGCATACTAATTTTGTCAGCTGTATCTCTTATGTTTAAGTATATGGTTTTAGTTTGTGACAGCGTGATCCCGGATTATCCTGGGTTATATTTTTCTTTATCACCTTTGACAATTAACTATCTGGTATTCTTGTTCTTTCTGTTTACCATATAACCTTCTTTTCAATGGTGTTTTATTTGTACCCCGACGATGCGTGAATAAACAACACGTGAAAGTGCTTGGTACTGAACTTCTGCCTCTTATTTTCCTGTGGTATTCGCTTATATGCTGAAGTCACGTGCATCTACTGTGATTTTTCAAACATACATATGTATATATATATATATATATATATATATATATATATATATATATATATATATATATATATATATATATATATATATATGTATGTATATATATTGGTGTATGAAATTGACATTAAAATAATTTCCATTTTGCTAATATTTGTGAAAATAAGAGTAACAAAGTCATCGGTAACAACGAACTTGCACCAAAAAAAACGACCACTAAATTAAATAAACCAGACCAGCAATGCCAATGTTACAATCTTTCCAAAAACGACAAGCCCTATAAAACAAACCCCCGTAGAGGGGTAGTGCTGTCAGTGCACCTCATGGGGTGCACTGTGGGCATTACTGAAGGTTCTTTGCAGCGTCCCTTCGGCCTGTAGCTGCAACTCCTTTCATTCCTTTTACTGTACCTCCATTCATATTATATTTCTTCCATCATGCTATCCACCCTCTCCTTACAACTTCTTCTTAGTGTAATTGCGAGGTTCTCCTCCTGTTACACCTTTCAAACCTACCTCCTCTGAATTTCCCTTCTATCGCTGAATGACCTCATAGGTCTCAGTGTTTGGCCTTTGGCCTACAAACTGTATTCCATTTCATTCTATAAAACAAACCTATAACCGGTGGATGTGGCAGAAGTTTTCTTCATCGTTTAAACAAATGGCAGTTTAATTAGTCGAGGCTTCCTCTCATGAAGATGGGACTTTTTTTTAACAACTGCTTATTGTCCTGCTAAGTCTGACCAGGTGACAGAACTTAACAAGAGAACAGAAAATTAGGCAGGATGGGAAACAGTCCGAAAGTACACAAACTGATAAACTAATTGACAGACAGAAAAAATGACTCCATGACCTAATCACGAACAGACTACCTCAGCCTACCAAGTAAGAGGCAAGTAGTCTGACTGACTGACAGAGGACATTGGCAGATATTAAAAGACTTCCTACCAGGCTAATAAATAGTTAAACTACCATAAAACGGAGTAAAAAGTAGAAAGAAAGCAGACTGACAAATGTGGAAATTACAGCTAGACAGTTTCAGTAAAAATAGACGCAGTATCTTATTTAAACCATTAATTATAGTCAAGTGTAATTCAAGACCAATACTTGAATCAGAAATGAGACTGTTGCCGTCGCAATACTTTGGCACTAATACTCACATATTAGTGCCTGTGCTTCAAATGAATATAAACTGGTGAATGATATAGTGAATTGCATGTTTCAGTGATTATTCCGTTACTTAGACATCTGAATGATAGAAGAATTAATGATTATAATAGATTAAGATATATTCTTTATGCTGGTGCATGTCATCACCATTACATTTAGTCATTCCGCAGTACCGTTAAATAAAAAAAATAAATAAATAAAAAATTTCGTGCTAAGACGAGGACATTCTACTGCCTTTCTCCAAATTTCAGTGAGATCTTCCCTGCTGTCAAACAGGTTTCAGGATATCTTCAGAAAACTCAGTGAGTTCCATTTGTAACTATTCGGGTGCCTCCGATACATCAGCTGAGACAGAAAAGCTAGTTTCAGGGTGATGTCTTGCTTTTCAAAATCACTAAAACTTTCACTGTATTCTTCTATTAATGAGTCTAAAACTGACTCGTAGTCTTTAAAGGATTTACAGGTAGATTATTCATTTCCTCTCATCACTTTCGTTAACTGGGGAAAGTGTTCTTTTGAAAGTTTGGACTGAACAAGGAGGGAGTTGAAAAAAAATTTTTGCCACATATATCATATATAAATTTATTTTTGCCTCGCAACGAATATTCAACTTATTTTGTTTTCAAGTCAATTATGTGTTCTCGTAAAGACAAAGGCTTGACCAGTACTTGTGCTTGCGACAACCAGCATACTTTCGAATGATAGGGCAAATTTACACTAATTATCTTGTCATCCATCATCAGCATGCTTCGAAACTGACGATGCCTCATGGTATTTGCTCGGAAGTTGGGATCATTTTTCATATTTTTACGTCTCTCTATTTTATCTAGTAGTGATTTATAAAGTTAAGAGGTTATTTCATTCATTTATTTTGCACACTGGACGAATTTAGCATTAGCTTGTACTTATTTTGTAAGAGTTCTGTAGTTAAATTTTGATATACATTACTGTAACCGAGTGGTATTCAGGGGTATTATAGTAATTAATATTTGTCTCTGAAAGCTTCAGAAGGCCGTAGGTTCCCCACCCCTGTTCTATATCTTTGCTATGTGCAGCAAGTACTGCTACGCTTACTGTATAGACTTTAGAAATAGGTGCATAACACTAGATGATCGCTAAACATAGCTAAGATGCATCGATGATTTACACAACCTCTTCAGATATTGAAGGTAATAGTTTTAGAACCAACCAGTGATTCAATTACCAGTTGTAAAACTGATGTGGCCAAATATAAGAGAGAGAGAGAGAGAGAGAGAGAGAGAGAGAGAGAGAGAGAGAGAGAGAGAGAGAGAGAGAGAGAGATTCCGCAAATCCAACAGAACGAGTTACTAATTTTTCCAAAAGTATTCCCAGCTGCAACATGTGAAGGGTAAAGACTATGGCTATTCAGTAGCTAAAACTGTGTATTCGTATATTTCCGTAGAAAGAAACTTCTCGGTTTTCTCATCAGATGAAATGAGAGAGGGGAATATTCTTTGTATTACAGTGGGATGACAGATCTTTCTTTACGGAGCCTGGAGAAATATAAGACATATTCTGTTTGGGGGTTTGGTGGGCTTTTCCTTGTTCTTGTAATACACACACACACACACACACACACACACACACACACACATATATATACATATATATATATATATATATATATATATATATATATGTGTGTGTGTGTGTGTGTGTGTGTGTGTGTGTGTGTGTGTGTGTGTGTGTGTAAGAGAATGTACATGTGTCTTCGTTTAGGTGTGTGCACAATCATCCCGTACTGAACTGAAGTCAGAAGGCTGAAAGCGAATGAAAGTATAACGGCATGAGATCCTGAGAGCAAAAAATATCAGTTATGAGAAAAGTAATCGTAAGACGAATTGGTTAAAGCGTGTCATTGCAGATGTTTATCAGAGTGGAAAAGCTTATACTATGATTCCGAAGTGTTTCGAAGTCCGACCAGGAGGGGGTAAGGATGCGTTCGTTTAAAGACGAGGAAGAACTAATAGAAAAAGTACATAATATTCTGGAATTCGCAGAATGAGTAGTTGGCTAAGTTTCTGTCGGTCAGCTAACGAGATGTTGATAACGTTTCTATTTATATAATTTCAACTGGATTCTTTTGAGGTTGTCTACTTATAGGGTTCATATCTGATTCAGAAATTTAAGGAATTTAGGCTACCTGTTGTCTTGTTTGTCTCTGTTGCAAAATCGTATGAAGGGAAGCAATGATGTATGTATATATATATATATATATATATATATATATATATATATATATATATATATATATATATATATGTGTGTGTGTGTGTGTGTGTGTATTATATATATGTATGCATATATACACATGTATATATTATGTATATATATATTTCGTTACATACATACATACATATATATACATACATATACAGTATATAAATACAGTATATATATATATATATATATATATATATATATATATATATATATATATATATATATATATATATATATATATATGTCAACCCGTCTCTTCCATTGAGTTTTCAAGATAGGAAGTTCGCTCACTACCTTTCTCTACCTTGAGTGCGGAACTCCGGATTAGGGTAATTACCACGTACCCAACACTCTGCTTAGTGAAAGGAGGAGGCATTATTTGTGTCAGGAAGCAATCTTAAATCACCGTCACTGCCGTAATTGACACTGCTCTATCAGTGGTGAGGAAACATTTTTTCGCGAAGAAACTCAAGGTTTTCTGGTTACCAGTACCTGTTTTGACAAGACTTCTCTTTTCCATTCTTAACAACAATACATTTTATGGTCTAAAAAATATTTTTTTTTTACTAACTAGCGTTTAGCGTATGTAACTGCAATCACATACTTTTATCCATGAATATGGAAATCTGTGTTACTGATAACGATAGTTTAAAAAATTAATATACTTTATTAACTTACACGAATTTGATTTTGTTTATAATTAATCATTATATAATCAGTCTGATTAAAAAAAAGTTAAGCACGGATGTAAACAATGACCATCTTACCTTAAAAATTCATGTTTCTTTTATTGTCTCTGTTCGATTCTGCGATGCCAGTTGACTTGGCATTGACAGAAACGGACGCTTTCATTAGTCAGCAAACACAGTATTTTTTTTTACACACTTAAATCCAAGAACATGCAGTCTTTATTTTCGGTAGGAAATAAATGAGAAGGATAAGTTGAAAGCGTATTTGAATAAGGTGGGTTTAATCACCACAGTTAGGAATTAAAGTAAACATATCCCCTTCAATAAAAAACAGTTTTACCCCTTCCTAACAACATTGTGAAAATATAAAAAAAATTAAAAAAATCACTTAGTGTGACAAAAACGCACAAAAAACAATAAAAAAAAAGTTAGCAGTTTGCTCAGAATGGGACCTCTCTAACCCCCTCTGCCGGAAAGGAGGACCCTTCCCTCCTCTCTCCAAGATAGAGGATTCCTCTGGACAAACAGGGCAGTTCTTTTCACACTGGCTCTCTTTTTCATTTCTGCAAAACTTCATCGACAGACGCAGTTGATATATTAACTTTGGAGAGAGAGAGAGAGAGAGAGAGAGAGAGAGAGAGAGAGAGAGAGAGAGAGAGAGGGTCCTCTATTCATTTATCTTTGACGAGTTGGTTTAAGTTTTTCAACAAACTCGTGTATAATAATGACATCATTGGCACTATTTGTACCACCACACAACACACACGGTATATATATATGTATATATATATATATATATATATATATATATATATATATATATATATATATATATATATATACTCGTATATATATATACTCAACTATTAATCGTTCAGAGAAAGCGAAAAACCAACCAGGTCCAGGACTGGTGAGAAAACCTTGATGTTATATTCGTTTTACTCATCGCAATTGTACCTCAGAATTCGATTCCGCACCCTTTTCATTCTCATCTGGAAACTTGTTTTATCCCTCATATAGCCAAAATAAATCATGTTTTTCAACAATTAAACGTTTTATTCTTTTATTTCCGCCTGGCATATGCAAACTTTCCGGGTGGGCACTGTACTGACATTCAGATAATGTTTATTTGAACCTTTTATTTTTAGAACCTGACATTTTCCGTTCATCTTTCACCCTATTCAGACTTTGCATATGTGGTTGGTTCTCGCGTCATGGGTTTGAACCTGTGAGACGACGAACCACTTATCAGTTATAATTCCCCTTCGGTATATATATATATATATATATATATATATATATATATATATATATATATATATATATATATAAAAATATATATATATATATATATATATATATATATATATATATATATATATACATACTGTGTGTGTATATATATATATATATATATATATATATATATATATATATATATATATATATATATATATATATATATATATATATTATTTCCGAGGTAGAGCGAATTGGACATTAAACCTTAATGTTTGTGTATAAAAAAAACCACGGTCATGTGATAAAAATTCATTCATAAAAATGGCTACGTTTTTCAAACGCACCAATCAGCTGTCATGGTGGAGGTGGGTTGATACTGACGCCAAGTACAAATGCCTGCGTTCGACGGTGATTTGTAGAGTCGGTATCAGCCTATACCTTTCTTGATAGCTGGGGAGTTTAAGTCGCGTCACTGAACGTCGTTGGTTCTCGTGTTCGGCGGTTAAAGTCCGTGAGACGACGAACCACTCATCAGTTTTTAATTCCCCTTCGGTATACATATATATACATATTTCCGACGTAGCGAATTGGATATTAAACGGCATTTGTAGCGTAATGTTTGTGTATAAAAAATCACGGTGATGTGTGTATATAGGCCTATATATATATATATATATATATATATATATATATATATATATTTATATATATACATATATATATATATATATATACATATATATATATATATATATATATATATATATACATACATACCGATGTATATATATTAAAGACCTTGGATAGGTCATGGACTGTGATGATAGTTGAAGGTATGAATATTTATCTCTTGAAAAAATTTCCTAGAGAGAAGGAAAGAGAATAAAAGAAGGAAACTTGAATTGCATGCCTTCATCCGTAGAAAACCAATCTTGGTTAACTTTAATTTTACATGATTATGTCATGAAAAATTAATTATAAATAATGTTTAATGTCGCGGATTAACTGTCGAAGTGCTCATACTCTGATTGGTATCTTACGACACTGTAGTTTTTTATTTCAGTACTTATTGTTTTACTTATGTGGGATAAACCAAGATGGAATAATTTAAAAGAAATTTAAATCGTAAGCAAGACGAATAGCTTACACTTTCCATCTGCTGTGTTTAGACCTAAATATAATCCTTTGTTTTGCATGAATATTTTCATTGTTTCAGTGGCATGCATGGCATGCATCTTTATTGCTAATTAGCGCAGTACTTGATGTAATCTCTTCACTCGTGACTCTCAAGTAAGTTTGACAAATCATCTGTTTTTCAAATTATGAAATGATGTAATTTTTTTCTTGCAGGTTGAAAAGGTCATAAAACAATCCAGTTTAACGAAAATTACTATTATTCTTAATAGTTAAATCTTACAATGAGAATTTAACAAATTGAAACATGAATAACAAGACGAAAACTACATAAAATAATGTGGTCGAAATGTAGAACTACCCAAAGGGATATATTTCTAAGACCAAAATTTCCTTCTAAGCGTCCATCGCAAGCAGACTGTATGTACGAGTATCTTTTGTTTTTAAATCTAACACAGTCCGAATTATTATCTTTTAATACTATTAAGGTTTCTCTTTTCCAATATATTTATTTTAACTTCCTTTACCCCCTCCATCTCTAACTAGAATTTTCTCTGTTGTCTTTCCCTTTATTTCTGTTCCCAAAGTTCTGCCTCTCTGTTCTTTTTATTTCTCTCTTCTTTTGGCAAAGTCTTGCATTTATTTCCATTACTCTCCAAATCCGGGTTTCCTCTTTTAACCCCAACCGCCTGTCTCTCTCTCTCTATCTCTCTCTCTCTCTTTAGAATTTAGATAGACATGGTATATTTGAAATATCAGTTGGGGACTTCTATAAGTATATTGTCATCCAGCTATTTACGTTTTCCCTTTTTTCAGGGGATATTTACAGATCATACTTGCTTACCAACAGAGAAACTGTCTTTGTGCTTCTCTTTCCCTGTTCCTACATTTCTCCCATTGCACGAGACGAGCGGCTATCCATTTCATTCCAAACTTTTAGAGTCAAAAACGAAGAAAGCTCTCTGGTGGAATAACAACACAAAAATCATCTGTTATGCGATACACTTTCATTTCCCATACATACATGCATACATACTCCAATATATATATATATATATATATATATATATATATATATATATATATATATATATATATATATATATATATATATATATATATTAGTAAAAGGACCTCATTCAAACTGGATGGTATCTAAAGGAGTATTTATTCAGAAAAATTTACAAGCTTTCTTGGACAAACAGTCCACATTATCAAGTATCCGTACAGTGACCAAACGCGTAGTCCAGCTGTATTTATATCTGTGTGCTGGGTACTTTTAATCCTATAATCGCCTCGCTCCTCATGTGTGGACCCCCAACCCCCTCGTGATCTTGGCCTTCCTCTGCCCCCTTCTTCATCCAGGTATCCGTTTTCCGTGCGTTCTCTTGCGTTTTTCCTTCGTTTCCTTGCTGCTGTGGAGTATACGATTTTTCTAGATATGCTGTCTTCAAAGCCGTTTCCGGTGTTCCCTGCCATTGTGTTGTTGGCGCATGTTATGAAGGCGTTTTCTACAACCAGTCTGGCCGTTTTGTTGGTGTTCCTGTACAGAAAACTCATATTTTCCCAGTCTATTTTATGGTCATTTTCCCAACAGCGTTTGGCAACGCAAACAACACCTGCAGAACATAAGGCATTATAATCAGACGTCGGCAGTTGAAAGTCAATTCCATAAGCGTCCATTTAATTGAAGCATACTTTACTGAGCAGTAGAAAGTTTCAAAACATTTCCAATAAATAATAATATATTGCTTGCATATATCGATATCTGTCATCACTGGTCTCATTTCGCAAAACATTTCATTACTGCTGCTGAGAGCTAAATGATACGTTTGAGTGGCCCATAAAAAGAATGATACCTTATTTGCATGGCAAAAATTCAACGTGTGATTGGCACATCAACAACATTTTAAAGCATTGGCAAGTGGAATTGAAAAGAACAAATTTCATTGGTATTTCAAACGAGTGGTTAAGGAGAAATTAAACCTTTACAGCCGTTTAAGATTATCAGAAATTGAAGTGCGTGTACTTTTTTGACAGATATAATGCATTAATGAAATGTAAGTGTAAAATACTTTGGCGACGTTAAACGAAAGATCATTCAGTCACTAATCGGAACACAATTTGCCGAATCTATGAAGGCTCATAACTATAACCAATAAGAATTCATTCATTAGCTAATTAAATCTTCGAGCAAACTATTTTTTGAACTTAAGGAAACGCTTATAAGGCAACACAAGCACAAACAAAACTTGACTACATATACATGCCTAACGCTCACGGATATCGAAGCTAGTTCAATTCCATTCGCACTACAAGGAAAATATGTAGGAATAGTTATAAATCTGGAGCTAAACGCAGTGGCACAAAAAAGATGATAAACTAAATCTGGTAACCCATGCATATAAAGTGTTTCACTAGCATTCTAAAAGCAACAGCGTTCAACAAATCCCCTCGCTTAACACAAGCCGAAGAGCTGAACTAATCAGACTGCGAACAGAAATAAAACTGCCATAAGGAGCTTTCCATGCGAAATTGCCGAATGTTCTCTGTATGACAACGGCAATAACAAATGACTATCAGAAGCTCCGGCAGGATGATCACCTGACTTGAGTAGACTATGGAGAATCCCTGAGATGATTTTCATCTCAGGAAGTCCAAGGCGCCGGAAGATTGTAGGGGTTCTTTTTTCGCAGGGACAAAGGGAAAGGGGACAGCGGACCTTCGTAAATTAACTGTAATGATATTTTATCCATGTGGAAGAGCAAGTGCAGGATTTGACAATGAGATAAGAAGAGTTGCGTTGTCGTTAGTACTTCCAAAAAATCCTTAATCAGTTGCACAGGAATAGAATCATGGCAAGATGGTTCCGTGGTTTTCAGGGATTCTAAAACCCAACTTGAATTTTTTACACAAAAGATATCGTAAGATGATATAAGATTAGAAGGAAAAAGTTAGCGAAAACTAGCTGAGGTACGAAAACCAAAGATACCTCTACCTTGGAATAATATCTTCTTTTCACTGAGCTTCCTTTCTGACTTCGTGTAAACAGTAAATTTCTATGTATGGACATATCAGTAAGTACTACAACAATGTCTAGACGCCGAGTAATACACCGGAAACCTTCTAGACAGGAATGGGAAGACTATCAGGCGGACGCCTGTGTACGTTGATCACGCCTCTTGCTCCTAACACTGGTCAGTAGGATATCGGCACAATGAGTTTAAAAAAAAAAAAAAATTATCAATCAGTTCTCACTCAAAGCAGGAATCCTTCATTAATCTTACCAAATTTCTTGCGTTTCTTATTCGAATTCTATAATTATGATGGACAAGAAGAAAATAATTGCCATGTTGTTACATCTATTCTCTTTTGTTGCCTAAGGATAATAAGTGCCACAAGTGCGTCAGCCTACCTCTCTTTTAACCCCAAAGGCATAGGTTCGAATCCTTGACATGGCAAATGCACTTTTCATATACAAATTCTTCTGAGTATCAGTTATCCCAGTAGCAAAGACAATCCAGTATTAAAGGACACTTGTGATTTTGTGGTAGCATTTCTTTATCCAAGATTCAGTAGAGATTGAATAATGCTGATAGACGTCTAGAGTGCTTTTTTAGTTAGGAAATAGCATTATTTTGGCTGCTGATGTTTAGAATTCTATTTTTTATTGCCGATGCAAGTCTGGGGTTGAGAGAGATTATATTGAGTTGTTTGCATAATTTACGAAACCTAAAGCCCGTGCCCGAATGCTTGGATAATTGTTATCGTTGTTTGTTTAACCATTCTCTGTGTTTGACTGCTCCTAATCTGTTGTTTGCTCTATTTATGTGTGTTTGTGGGCATGAAATGGTCTTTCCCTCGTAATTCAGTGTTGCCCATATAATTCGCATCTTTCGCTTGAACATATTTCTTTTGCCCTATTTTTCATATACCTCAAATTTTTTTTATTTCTAAATTATTATTATTATTATTATTATTATTATTATTATTATTATTATTATTATTATTATTATTATTATTATTATGCGGTTATCTAAGGGAAAGAAGGGAGGGGGTTACGGGCTAAATACCTTATAGCTGTCACTGCCACACCTGCACTACTACTGCCAAATTTTGAATAAATTCTTGGTTCACAAGACTTACATATCATCCAGTTATTATTATCGTTAATTCGTTAGTAGCGTTTTGCACATCCGTAATTTTCTTGGAATGTTCATCAAATTCAGCAAATAAGATCTGATTGCAGTACACGATATTACCCGCTTTGAAAGGTTATAAGCCAATTCTCTTAGAAAAAGGACGAAATTACATTATCTTAAGTGATTTTTGGTACATATGCATAATTTATATGTTGAATTATTAGAGCTCGAAAATGAAGCAGCAGTTGTCGCAGTCAGTTGATAAAAATCCACAAAATTACCCCCTCTCAAGGGTGATAATTATTACAGGTCATTAGTACGTGGTTTGGGGACCCACCTGGATTCAGATTTGCTATCATTTGACGGGATGTAGTAAATATAAAAAATCGAAATAAAACCTTGGTATTTTTGTCTCTTTTAATTTTCTGTTTTAAGAGACTTTGCAGTATTTTACAACTTTTTTCGTTATTCGTGAAAATTAGCCCTTTTTAGTTAGGATAAGTGAAGATTATTCTGAGTAACAATCAGGTAGCTCCGAGTTATTATTATTATATTCACTTCTCTCATACCATTTCTACTCTTGCATAAATTGTTCAGCTTGGCAGTCTGATCACTTGACCTCAGCATTAGCAAAGAACTGCTGATTTTTATGGTCCGAAATCAATCTTTTATGAAAGATCCCAATTTTTATAAGTACTGCATAAGTCATTAAGGTTATAAAACCTTCACCAGCGAAAGGGCATAATGATTAAACACTCTAAGGTTCTGGTTTCATTTCACGTTAAAGAAAAAATTCGGAAAGTTGCTCAGACACAGGACGACATACTAACTATTTTTTTGTTTTACAAATACAAGGTAATTCTTATTTATTTGAAATTGAGGTCAGCGTCGAAAACAATATACTACACAACGAAATACATCCCGGATCTATGTCCTGCCTCTGGTCGAATGAGAATGTAAGCAACTACAGTACTCCATGGCATACGGTGATCCTTAGGGAAGCGATACCTCCGAAGGATTTTGAGAAGAAAACAAGTAGAAAATGCGCTGAAGTTTCTTCAGCGCAATCGAGTTTCCTGTACAGCGTATAATCAAGGCCACCGAAAATAGATCTATCTTTTGGTGGTCTCGGTATAATGCTTATAAGCCGCGGCCCATGAATCTTTAACCACGGCCCGGTGGTGGCCTGTCCTATATCGTTGCCAGATGCACAATTATGGCTGACTTTAACCTTAAATTAAATAAAAACTACTGATGCTAGAGGGCTGTAATTTGGTGTGTTTGATGATTGGAGGGTGGATGATCAACATACCAATTTGCAGCCATCTAGCCTCCGTAGTTTTTAAGATCTGAGGGCGGAAGGACAGACAAAGCCAGCACAATAGTTTTCTTTTACAGAAAACTAAAAAGAGCCATAACCCATAAACGGAGACAAGGCTCCAGCCTCAAAGGAACAATTCGCAAGAAGAGAATTTGTGCAGGTTCTGCTTCTCAAGATTCTCTTCCTTTCACAACACTATTTCCTTTACTTTCTTCTCTCTCTCTCTCTCTCTCTCTCTCTCTCTCTCTCTCTCTCTCTCTCTCTCTCTCTCTCTCTCTCTCTCTCTCCGTAATTGTCTCATTTATGATGTTCGTGTTTCTTTAGTATTCTTATAATGAATTATCTTGCTTAAAGACCTTGTCCTAGTGTAGTGAGTGTTACAATTTAATGTAATTGCCAATGTACCTATGGTCCTTCATTGTTATCGTAAAAGCATTACGTAATTGCTCCTGCAATGATCTATTTTGTTTTCATCATAGGATCGTTTTGCTAAAGCACTTGAGTGTTTGTTTTACATTGTTTAACTTGTTACTGGTTTGATTACTATTCTGTATCATAAGGTATTGTTGTCTGAGGGATTTGAAGTGTATTTTAACAGTATACTAAGATCTGTACTATTGTGACTGTCCCATTTATCCAGGAATTACTGTACTGTCTGTCCCTTTTATCCAGGTAGTGTTACTGTTGTGACTGTCCTATTTATCCAGGTATTACTGTGGTGACTGACCCATTTCTCCAGGTATTACTGTGATGGCTGTCCCATTTATCCAGGCATTACTGTCCTGACTGTCCCGTTTATCCAGGTAGTATTACTCTTGTGACTGTCCCATTTATCCAGGCATTACTGTGCTGTCTGTCCCTGTTTTCCAGGTATGACTGAGCTGACTGTTGCTCTTATCCAGGTATTACTGTGGTGACTGTCCATTTCATCCAAATATTACTGTGGCGACTGTCCAATTTATCCAGGTATTGCTGTGATAGCTGTCCCATTTATATAGGCATTACTGTCCAAGACTGTCCATTTTATCCAGGTAGTATTACTGTTGTGACTGTCCCATTTATCCAGGCAGTACTGTGCTGTCTCTCTGTTTTATCCAGGTATTACTGTGCTGACTGTTCCTTTTATCCAGGTATTACTGCGGTGACTGTCAATTTTATCCAGATATTACTGTTATGCCTGTCTAATTTATCCAGGCATTATTGTGATAGCTGTCCCATTTATCCAGGCATTAGCCTACCCTCCAGACTGTCCGTTTTATCCAGGTAGTATTACTGTTGTGACTGTTCCATTTATCCAGGCATTACTGTGCTGTCTGTCCCTTTGATCCAGGTGTTATTGTGCTGACTGTTCCTTTTATCCAGGTATTACTGCGGTGACTGTCCATTTTATCCAGATATTAGCCTACTATTATGACTGTCCAATTTATCCAGGTATTGCTGTGATAGCTGTTCCGTTTATATAGGCACTACTGTCCAGACTGTCCATTTTATCCAGGTAGTATTACTGTTGCGACTGTCCCTTTTATCCGGGCAGTACTGTGCTGTCTGTCCCTTTTATTCAGGTATTACTGTGCTGACTGTTCCTTTTATCCAGGTATTACTGCAGTGACTGTCCATTTTATTCAGATATTACTGTTGTGACTGTCCAGTTTATCCAGGTATTACTGTGAGGGCTGTCCCATTTATCCAGGCATTATTGTCCTGACTTTCCCTTTTTTCCAAGTAGTATTACTGTGGTGACTGTCCCATTTATCCAGGTATTACTGTACTGTCTGTCCTTTTTATCCATATAGTATTACTGTTGTGACTGTCCTGTTTATCCAGGTATTATAGTGATGGCTGTCCCATTTATCCAGCCATACTGTCCTGACTGTCCCTTTTACCCAGGTAGTTTTACTGTGGTGACTGTTCCTTTTATCCAGGTATTACTGAACTGTCTTTCCCTTTTATCCAGTGATTACTGTACTGCCTGTCCCTTTTATCCAGTATTACTGTACTGTCTGTCCCTTTTATCCAGGTATTACTGTGGTGGCTGTCCCATTTATCCAGGTATTACTGTGATGGCTGTCCCATTTATCCAGCCATTACTGTCCTGATTGTCCCTTTTGTCCAGATAGTATTACTGTGGTGACTGTCCTATTTATCCAGGTATTACAGTGATGGCTGTCCCATTTATCCAGGTGTTACTGTGATGGCTGTCATTTATCCAGGCATTACTGCCCTGACTTTCCCTTTTTTCCAAGTAGTATTACTATGGTGACTATCCCTTTTATCCAGGTATTACTGCGGTGGTTGTCCCTTTTAACCCCAGTAAACCTAAACACATACTCCCCACTTAACTGAAACACCCCACTAAACTCCCCACTTAACTGAAACACCCCACTAAACCCAAACACACATCCCCACTAACCCAAAAACAAACCTTGATACAGCACTATTAAACACAGGAAAGAAAAAAAATTTATTTCAATAATATATTTCTATGATATCAAGTACATGAAGTGAGGTATGATAAACCCGTAGAGTTCATTTACTACATATGTTACAAAGGGAAAGGGCGATGGGGGAAGCGTGTACGTGTTTGAAACCTACCTTATTATCTAAGTTGGGTCAAATGATGGCCACGTGCTAAATTTTCTCAAGATCGGTCAAGCGTTTTGGATTTCTATAGTGCACTAGCATATAAACATACAAATATTTACTTTATATATATATATATATATATATATATATATATATATATATACTATATATATGTATATATACTGAATAAATTCTATATTTTCATACTAAAGTGTGTATGTATAAGGATCAGGGGTGAAATTGTCTCCTCTCATCTCGTATGCATTGGTACCCTCTCCCTGCTTATCCAGGGTCAAGGAAACTTATACCGTTATATTATTTTGATGAAACACTCTGCGGTTCACTGCATAATAATAGCTGTAAGGAATACCATCATGACTACCAAAATAAGTGGTTTGGCGAATTAATGAGATACTCTGCATTTTCTAAAATCTATCTGATAGATCCTATCGGCTTTGTTTTGTTCCGAGCAGAGCTCTCTCTCTCTCTCTCTCTCTCTCTCTCTCTCTCTCTCTCTCTCTCTCTCTCTCTCTCTCTCTCTCTCTCTTCCCATTCAAGTTCGAAAACCATCGGCTATCTATTCGGTTATCCAATGGATTAGCGGATGAATATTCATGAGAGAGAGAGAGAGAGAGAGAGAGAGAGAGAGAGAGAGAGGTAAATATACGAGTATTTCCACGGAAATTTTGCTTTGTTGATGTTTCCATGGGGGCAGCCTCTCATGCTCTCCTAAAAACAGTAATGCGAAACCGTATGCTCCTTTTTACGGGTTTTTAGGTTTTCATGTGTGTGTGGAGCATATCTTGTTCTTTTCATCTTGTCTTTCTCATTTCAGAATGTTACACGCTCACACACACACATTCTCATACAAACTTGTCATTAGAATGTTATCCTGCATATCAGTATCTGTAACAGTTGATTTAAAAAATAAAATTAATACACTCTGCCTTGTTGTAGTTATGATTCCGCTAACTTGATTTTGAGTTTTATGCCTTTTATTATAGCATGAAGAGATAAGGTAAATCATCTGAATGAAGTGACATCCAAGACATTGTTTTTGTAGATTTGTCTGCTCTTGTGTCAAGACCCGTTATTGCTTTAGGGCACTCGGTAACTCCCGCAACCTCGCAAAATCGTGTCGTTTTTACCAAGGATTTTTAAATATATTTTTTAAATTGGTCATTAGTTAGAATGAAATCAATTTAGGTAACTCTCACTTTATTATGTAACTAAAATCTTAAAGCTAATAAATTGGGAGTTTCTGACAGTTTTTTATGAGATTCTTATGATTTGGTCTCCGTAAATTCCTATTCCTCTACAACAATAATTATGCTGTGTAAGCGACAATGCAATTAGAAGCTGGAAAAACTACCGTTCAACGTCTAAATCAATCCAAACTACAAAAACGAGCAAAATACGCTTCTAAAACGATTGGGAAAGTTTTTGGAGTACATAATGATAACTACTGAACAAAAGATATAGCTCATGTTGCTGAGCACAGCCCACTAAATCTTTCCTGATCTGCCATGGATAAAGTGGTACCATACTTCTCTACCTATCCAGTCACCGTCCTCAAGAAAATTGATTGTCCAGAATATTCATCAAATGACTGTATTCCTTCACCTTTATTAAAACCACTTCATTCGTTTTAAATTACTTTTGATATACAGACGGACAACCACTGGTGAACAAATGATTTCCTCCCGTTAACGTCGCCTGAACTGAAAATTTAGTTTTACCCAAGTCTGAAATTTACGAGAATATAGAATTTATTTTTATTTTTTAAACAAAGAAAATTTTGACTGTTTTATAATTGAACAATTTCAGCTAGATGGCCCATGAAACAGAAATATTAGTGCCTGAATCGAATTACCCTGACATAAATCTGAATCGAATTACTCTGACATAAATTAAAGCGCAACCTAAAGGTTTGAGATGTTGGCTCTACGGTTAATGTCTTTCAAAAGAAACTGAATGTTGTTTGTGAGTAGGTCCTCCAGCTAATCGAAACTCGTCATAGGAATTACTTGTTAACTAAGTGAAAAACAATATAAAAATCTGCATATTACATCATATGTTTGTTTTCATTATTCATTGTGATTACGCTGCTTTTTACATAAATAATAATTTATTGTGAGAGATTCACAGCTTGCCTTATCAAATCCACGGAACTTTTAAAATATTTCCAAGCTTTACAAAATGTTCTAATATCCTTTGTATTAAGTTATTATTTAGGTTAATCCTCTTATCTAGATTATGGAAAAATGAATGGACTGCGGGAATATGTTTACGTGATTAATATTAAAGCATTTTTCACTATGAAAAATATGCTTTGCATTTTTATTATAATTTCTTTATGAAAAGAGAAAAAACTCATTTGATAAAACGAGTTTGTATTCTTTTTGGCAAAAATTAATGTTTTCACCTGAACATCAAAACATCATTTTAATAACTTTTGAATGATTTTTTTCAGCTATTTTAGGATATGTAAAATCTAATATTCATTCACGTTGTAATCATCATCATCATCCAGGTGCCATATCCCCAAGGACGTCGGCAATCATGGCTCGCCACTCCTCTCTATTTCCGGCTCTCTGCAGCAACTGAGCTGCAGACATTCTTCCTCCAGTCATTCTCACCAATCCATCCATATATTTTTGTCTAGGTCTTCCTCTTGGCCGACTTCCATTGATTTTACCAGTGAGAGAGAGATGTTCTAGTTCTTGTCTTCTCACTATGTGACCCACAAACCGCATTTGTCTACCTCTCACTGAAGCCAAAAGTTCTCTCTCAATGCCTACTCTCTCTAATACCTGCTCATTAGTTTTCCTTTCTGTCCATGATATTTTCAGCATCCTTCTCCAAAACCACATTTCTGCAGCCTGTAACCTCTCCTCATCTGCCTTCCTCAAGGTCCAAGTTTCACAGCCATACAACAATACAGACCAAACAAAACATTTCACAAATCTTCTCCTAAGATTCATCAATATTTTTGAGTTGGTGACTAATCTCTTTATCTTACCAAATGCATCTTTTGCCATGGATATTCTCTTCCTGATCTCTTTTTCGCATTTTCCATCACTTGTGACAGTGCATCCTAAATAATTAAAACTATCGGTTTGTTTAACTGTTTCAGCATTAATTCTTATATCTGTTCTTGGGGGGATTTCATCTTTGGAGATAACCATAACTTCTGTTTTCCTAATATTTATTGACAGACCTCTTTCTCTGCTTGACTCGTGTAAGTACTGACTAAAGCTTGAAGTTTATCATGAGAGTCTGCAACAAGTGCTGTATCATCAGCATATCTGATATTATTAATATTGACTCCTCCAACCTGAATTCCTTCCATATCTCTGAGATCTCTCATTATCATTTCACTATATAAATTGAAGAGATCAGGTGATAACACACAACCCTGTCTTACACCTCTCTTGATGTGCCGAGTCTCTGATTCGTCATTTTCTACTTTCACTGATGCCTCTTGATTCCAATATAAATTCTTTATCAATCTTAGATCTTTCCCATCGATATTTATCTGTTCCAATATCCTTATAAGGTCTACATGTCTAACCTGATCAAAAGCCTTTTCATAGTCAACAAAACAAATATATAGATCTTTTTTCACTTCTATTGCTCTCTCCATCAACATTCTCAAAATAAAAATTGCATTTCTTGTCCCTTTATCTCTCATAAAACCACACTGTTCATTGCCAATCTCTGGGAGTATCTTATTTCTTATTCTATTCAAAACAATCCTTAATATTATTTTTGTGATCTGACTCATGATACTGATAGTCCGGTGTTTATTGCACTCAAGTGTTCCTGGTATTTTTGGCATTGTGATAAATGTTGATTTGTACATCTGTGTTGCAGGCTCTCCATCTTCATATATTCCTTCCACTATTTCCATTAATATATCAATGATGTATTCTCCCAGAGCTACCAACATCTCTGCTGCTATTCCATCATCACCTGTTGCTTTATCGCTTTTCATTTGTTTTAAAGATGCCTCTATCTCTGATCTGATTATACTTGGTCCTTCTCCGTTGTCATTG
>JANJGK010000005.1:67646078-67698578 GCA_039081455.1 Macrobrachium rosenbergii | reverse complement strand
TATATATATATATATATATACATATATATATATATATATATATATATATATATATATATATATATATATATATATATATATATATATATATATATTGTAAAGATTAGCGCCAAAATACGCTATGAAAGCGCCCGCCTTTCTGCTTTGCTCAGTCGATAGATAGGCCTCTGTCTATTTTGAACCTGTGAGAAGTAGTGAATACTGGATTGGGTTAGTTTGAACCAGTGAAAGTCCGGGGTATAAGGGCTCAGGAATATAATAGTTGGGGGACAGTAATCTGGCTTTGCACCGTTTTCTTTGGTACAGAAAGATGCAAATACCATTTTCTATGAGATAGCAGCGTGCCCTGGGTCAGGACATCGGCCCCTCCCCCTACCCCTGTCCAGAAGCAATAAAAGGTCAGGGCGAAGGCAGCCCTTTCTCACACGCGGTCGCTAGTTTAAGCCGAGAAGTCACGTCTCGGCGGTCTTGCCCTCTGCCCTTTTCCGCTCGCCGCCACGTGGAGCCCATCACCGCCCTTTGTGCCCCGTGTTCCATTCCACGTGGCCTTAGAAGACTGCAAGGGGGATTGCAAGTCTCCAAATGCGAGCTGATACTCAACGGTGGCCTTTCCATCATCCCACAGGCGCCCGTTTTCTGCCCCAATCTACGATTTGAAGAAATACCTTGGCGAGGGAGGCTACCTTTGTCCACGCTCCCACACATGGTCCCCGGCAGAAGACGTCGTCATCCCTACGCCCCTACAATGTGGTAATGTACCCCAGAAACGAGTTGCTAGTCACGATTGCTTAGCCCTTTTACATTTATTAATTTCTGGGCCGATAACTTTGTGTCCCTGCTATTCCTTGGTTCAAGCCAGGCCCATGTGTTCACAGCTTCTTTCCTCTGAGTCACAAGTAACACCTCGGGGGATCCTTGGCTCCTTCAGTGCACCCCCGAGTAATTCAATCCCAAAATTCCAGCATTAGATGTGTAACGTGGGTCCTAATATCGTTTCAGACAGACGCCTGTAGCAGAATTATCCTTGGTCCGTGTTCCTGGCATTCCCAAGTTCCCCCCCCCCCCTTCGGGAGGACTTCTGCGGCAGTAATTTACCGTGTTCTCAGTTAATTTTCCCTTTGATCTTGTGTGCTATCAAATATAACTATTTTTATAACCACGTGTTTCACGCACTCCCCATTGAGAAGGAGCCCTCCACTCCGTGTACTGCTTTTTTTGTTTGTGTTTTATATGTCCTGGGTATCTTACAAGGCCATTTTAGAGTAAAGTAAAAATTGTGGAGCCATAAGATCCACCTGCACCAGGAAATATATAAATAAATATATATATATATATATATATATATATATATATATATATATATATATATATATATATATATATATATAGTATATATATATATTGTGTGTGTATATACATATATATATGTATATATATATATATATATATATATATATATATAGTATATATATATATTGTGTGTGTATATACATATATATATGTATATATATATATATATATATATATATATATATGCATACAGTATTATATATATTGATATATATACTCATATATATATATATATATATATATATATATATATATATATATATATATATATTATATATATATATATATATATATATATATATATATATATATATTAATGTATGTATTTATGGCCTGCGTGTGTGTTGAAATACAAATGCCATAAAGAAATATAAACCTTTTTTTTTATATGGAAACCTTTTAAATGAAAATAGGACATGATAGAATGCTGTAACCAGGCAATCCCTAAGATTATTTATAAAACTCACGTTCATCATTTTTAATTCTGAGCCTTTGGTTTACGGAATCAATTAACCACTCTTAGTATGAGAGGTTCAATAGTCATTACTTAAGGAGGGAGGAAATCCATGCACCTTATTCGGGTATTCATGACTTCTCTGTTCTGTCGCAAAGAAATAGCAAGAAAATTCTCAGACATTTTCGTGCTGGGTCTTTATGAATCCAAATTGAGGTTGATTATAACATAGATGATTTTGGAACTGTTTCTTTAAACGCTAAAGTTCTGCCAGAACATTAGATGACGAAAGCAATTACAAACTATATTCTTTAAAAATCCAAATTATTTATAAACAATGGCTCCTTTGATCGTTATCTAAGGAGTCTTTGGCAGCCACTGAATCAAGTAAGGTCACAATATCTTGAGATCTTAAGGCAGAATATATGCAACGTTCAAATAATATTTCAAGTACATTTCCTCTATTCAACATGCAAGATATTATGAAACATTTCTCAGAATGAAATCCACTCATGGACTCGTCTTACTCTGCTCAAACAGAACAGGATCATTCGGTGTATCAGTCACCCTTGTATAAGAAAGAGAGAGAGAGAGAGAGAGAGAGAGAGAGAGAGAGAGAGAGAGAGAGAGAGAGAGAGAGGTTAGGTATGAATTATTGCTGCTGTATAACAAACTTTGCTCTTTGGTAGTGACGTGGGTGCACGAGAAATTAACATATTTGAAGCCTTTGCATAATGGGGAAGATGCGCGAATTCTCCTGTAGAATTTTTTCACCGAAACTTGTACCTCAGTTTTCCCTTGGCGTCCTTCAGTAAATACAAGAACCTGCGGCCTTGTATGAATTTTTCGTTACTGGTGACCCGACCTAAGTGGAGGTCATTTAGGCACTCTACTTTTTATCTCTTATTGGAAAAAATTTAGAGAGAGAGAGAGAGAGAGAGAGAGAGAGAGAGAGAGAGAGAGAGAGAGAGAGAGAGAGACAGAGACAGAGAGAGATTGTCTGCGTAAGTACTGCGATTTTGGTTTTGTAATATGTTTCACAATCTTTCTTTAAAATCCCAGGAAATATATACTATATTTTGTTTTAGTAGACTAAAAGCAACCGCCTTTTCTTTATAACAGTGGCAGTTATAAACATGTATGAAGTTATAAGACTAATTTTCTATTTCACATAAACAAAAATATCACCATACGCGCATAACCCCTGTCCAGTACTACGCTCATGATAAAAGAAAATCTAAATCGTTAAGAAGCTGGATTGAACTCATGTCTTACACCTTGATTTTTGTACCGCCTGGTGGAATTATGACTAGCAAGAATCCCTCTTATTTTCTAAATAACCTTCCACCTCAGCCTTGGTGTGAACATTAAGTTTTTTCGCCAGTAAGCAGAATATCCGAACAGGAAATGCTTCAGAGAAAAATAAAAAAGAACGATTTTTCTCTAACCACAGCTGGTTCTGAAGCCCATATTATTGGTATTCCTACGTACTCAGTGTTCAACAGTTAAAAGTAAAGTTCAGAGTTTTAGACATGCAAATGCACTCACGCCCACACGCATACTCACTTCATATATCTCTTATGTTGTTTTATTTTTATTTGATATGTCTTATATCAGTTTTGCAGTCAGTCAACGATGACAGCCAGAGTAGCATTCCATAACCTTACCACCACTTTGACGTCCTCCACATTTGCATAAATAGGACCATTCTACCAGCCTGAAGTACTCCTTGAGGGGCATACACAGGCCAGAGAGACATTATTGCACTCACAGTCCACATTTCTCCTCAAGAGATTTACACACCACATGTCTTTCCTCCAGAAGAAGCGACAGCCACTCTGTTCCTCTGTCTTAGAATTTCTCCTTGTCCTCCTAGTTCCTCGCTGGACGAGTCGGTAGAGTTCTCGGCTAGCACTCTGCTAGGCCCGATTTCGAGTCTCCGGCCGGCCAATGAAGAGTTAGAGGAATTTATTTCTGGTGATAGAAATTCATTTCTCGCTATAATGTGGTTCGGATTCCACAATAAGCTGTAGGTCCCGTTGCTAGGTAACCAGTTGGTTCTTAGCCACGTAAAATAGGTCTAATCCTTCCGGCCAGCCCTAGGAGAGCTGTTAATTAGCTCAGTGGTCTGGTTAAATTGAGGTATACTTAACTTCTCCTTGTCCTCCAAAGATCCTCTCAAAGAGCCAAGCTGCTTTCCTATCGTATCGAGTGAATGTCATGCGACATGATAACCTCGCAGACATTTCGTTTTTTGTAAAAGAAAGCTATTGAGATGGCTACTTGTCTGTCCGTACACACTTTTTCTGTCCGCCCTCAGATCTTAAAAACTACTGAGGTCAAAGGGCTGCAAACTGGTATGTTGATCATCCACCCTCCAGTCATCAAACATTCCAAATTGCTGCCCTCTAGCCTCAGTAGTTTTTATTTTATTTAAGGTTATCGTTAACCATGATCGTTCGTCTGGCACCGCGATATGTGCCAACAACACAGCCCACCACCGGACCTTGGCTGAAATTTTCATGGGCTGCTGAGAGTTTCCTGGACCTTGACTGAGAGCTTCAGACAGCATTATACGCCGTACAGAAAAATCGATTGCGCCGAAGAAACTTAGGCACATTTTTTACTTGTTTCTTTTCGTCATTAAAACCCGAGACTCAAGCAGTAAAGCAGTTAATGAGTCTCCCACATTATTTTACAGGTAGAATTTTTATATAAACTTGAATCGTCCCCTCTACCCTCGAAAGAAGCTAGAACTATAACAAAAGACCGATAAATGTAACACCTAATGGACGCAGGAATAACTGCTGAGAGATGAATTAAACTTTAAACTATTAAATTTCTGTAAAGGACGCTAATTCATCGTGACATCTTTTGCAGCATAAATTCATGTAGAGCGACGATGATGTCGACTGTAATAAATGCACGGGTAAAACTCGATTTAGGTTTGGCTTAAATTCGTAAGCAGAAATTAAACATTTTTAAAATCCACAATATTTTCCACTTTCCTCCTAAAAAAAAAGTTGTACAACTGCCAAAGCGACTCGGCCACACAAGCCATGCCGCAATGCATATTCATATCATAGTATTATTGTTCATCTTCATCCTTTGCAGTAAAATCTGTCTGTTTCACTCCAAACAAAACTGGAGGTTCTTTGGAACGTACATACCATGAGTAATCTGTACTTAGTTGAAAGTCCTTTTAATGCAAACAGAGTTGACTTCATTACCACGAGATATTATATTAATAACTTAAAAGCAAATCTACAATTAAGACATTCTTCTTCTTTTTATATAGTACATTTATCAGCCTATTTATTTTTTCTTCCACTAATCAAGAAAAATCCTTCATATTTAGATCAAGAACATCTTCAGTTTCTTTTATCTTGTCTTTAATATTATGAAAATAGCACACCTAATATAACCTTGTTTTGTCTTCCCCTGATCAAGGGACAATCCTTCATTTTTAGGTAGAGAACATATACTTTCTCCATTACTTTGGAGTCTTCATATTTCCATAAAAAATCATTATTATCAAATATACCTTCTGTTTCTCTAGAGAAAATCCTTCATCTTTGAATATATAACATCCACCAACCCGTTTTCTCTCTCATTGATCAAGAGGAAAATTTTTTATTTTTATATCTACCGTGCCCTTTACTTTGTCTTCTACTTATCAAGAGAACTCATTTATATCCATACATAGAACATCTGACATCACATTTATTCTGTCTCTATCAATCAATGGAAAGAGCTTTCCCTTTAGATATAAAATATATAATTGTCTTCAGCTGTTTATGAGAAATTCTCTAAACTTACAATATACTGTTGATGATGTTAAACACTTCTAGGACTTCTTGATATTCAATGTTTAATTCTTCACCTAAATACACTACTTTTGGGTATCAGTTTTTAACGCCCTAGGGATCCTTGAAGTTGAAACTGACTTTTTAAGTTGAATTCAGAAGGTAGAATTGGATTCTTAGATAAGTAAATATAAGGGGCATTAAGATCTAAACTTTTCTTACAACACTATTAATGAGGGTGGAAACATGCTACTTTAAGTTTCCTAATTTATTTGTCACTAAATAAAGTGGTTTCTACTGAATACAAAAAATCGTAATGTTTCGTTTTCACAAAACTGAGAATAATGGAGGTCCTACTGATTTAGCAGTAGGGGTCTATTGGTCTTACATTTCCAGAAGGTAACTTTTTGTGACTAGTGTGATCCAAATGCAGCTTCTGCTGAGTTGTACTTTTATGTAAAAGTTAATGGCTAACGGGGTGTAGTTTTTAATCATAGTTAATAAGTACTTTCTTGTTAATTTGGAGGTTCGTGCCGCGAGGTTGTAAATTATGAGTATATATCAGTCATATTTCTTGAATACAAGCTGACTTGGTGTGATTTAGTGTTACGAAAGAGAGAGAGAGAGAGAGAGAGAGAGAGAGAGAGAGAGAGAGAGAGAGAGAGAGAGAGAGAGAGAGAAAAGCAACGCTGCCGCTTGTACTTGCCAACTTTTAGGAGATTGTAGAATTACTTATAAGTAAACATATTAGGAAGACACAAACCTGATACTATATATATATATATATAGTATATATATATATATATATATATATATATATATATATATATATATATATATATATATATATATATATATTATTATTATTATTATTATTATTATTAAGAATATTCCCTCCTACGCCATCTTTCCTGCAATAATTTAAAGTAAAAGGACTAAGTAATTCAATAAGGTCAGTTTAGTATGGTTCATTGTAGGCAAATTCGCCTCTAAAACCCCTCTCACCACTGCCTTTTGTAGGGGGAACTCCTTTAACCCCTTCTCGTCCAAAGCGCTGTCGGAAATCCCTTAATTCCAGGTGCGGATTTGACCAGAGGCAGGTCAGCTTGTGAGCTGAACACGTGCATTCCGCCATTTTGAAATCAGAGCCACGCGGACTGCATTGCCATGCAGACAGAGTGATCACAGTGCCATCTAGGAAGAGATTGCCGTAACTTACGAAGCTATAAAGGGCTTTGAGGAAGGGGCTTTCTCTCAGAATTGCCGGTGCGGCGGCACAGACTCCAGGACTCAGTCCCTTGTACTATCAAACTGCCTATTTTCGACACGTGGTGGGCAGTATCCAAAGTAACTTTTGTTGTGAATTAATTCACTTACCCTTCCTCTCGCTGGCCCTCATAAGAAGAGAACTTCAGCTCCTAAAGAAAGGTCAAGTACCAGGATTTAAGGGTTCTCGTCAGCCACATTCCCTATTCTCTCTCCAACTATGTTCCTTTCCTTTCATCGTGCGATATACCTACAGTGAGACCTTTATTGCTTTACATTTTGTGTTGTTAAATTTGCAAAGCATTTACAAGAAGTGTAATGTAAGCGTATGATATTCGAGTCACTGGAATCAAGTTCAGCTTAGGCATCTTCAATGCAATTCCTCGGGTCCCTCATTACAGTGCTAGTTTCGGTTGAGTAACTGTATGTGTTTCAGTTACAGATTAGGGGTTTTCAACTGTGGATCTGCGTATCATCTGTTTGCGTAGCGGCCCTCACTACTTTGTTACCAACAACTTTTGAAGCGTGAAACCCAATGTATTCCCTCCAGGAAATTCCCTATCATTAGCTCTTGCCTCATTACCCCAGAATTACGTTACCATTCTTCTGATGTGTTTGCTTTAGTATATATAATGAATTAAGTTAAATCCCAGAATTTATCTAACCACTCCCCTCTTGAAGTAGGCCTTCAGGCGTATTTTATTGTTTATAATTTTAGCTGCCCCCAAGGGCAGAGTCCAGATTTTTTGTGGTAATTAAGGTAAGTTGTGTATCATCCTAGTATACCACATTTATCTAGCAGGACCCCCAGCTTTAAAATTACAACAATATATATATATATATATATATATATATATATATATATATATATATATATATATATATATATATATATATATATATTATATATATATATATATATATATATCACACATTACCACAGGTGAAAAATAAGAAACGGGGTGTAGGTCCTGACCGGTTTCGACTTTATTTCCAAGCCATTGACGAAGGACTGATACAGAGTGTGAGAAGTCACAAATATATATACTACAAGAACAGTACTGACGAACATACACAACCGTTAGAGGCTCCATATCCCCACTCAGGCCGGTGTCGAGGTAGGAGTGGCCTTTAAAACTCATTTGGCTAAAAATCACAATAGACTCTCAGGGGACATTGCTGATAAACAGACCATACCCCACCTCAGATCCACACCTGACAGGTGTCATGGAGGCGGAGTTTGGAAACTCATTAACATTACTACCCTCGTACTGTGTTTACAAATATGATAATCCTATTTTCATATATCTCTACTGCCTACCTTAAAGTTTAAACAATTTACAAATTTCTTTTGATATTAAAGGATCAAGTTTATACATCCCTTGACTGATATTCATATTATGGTTGTAACTTTCTTTTATGAAGCTAGATTCAATGATGTTCCTTTCCAGTGCATTATTAGAATATACAATCCTTTTTGCCCCTTCCCAGTTGATAGCATGATTGTTCTCACTAACATGTACAAATATACCACTGTTCCCTTGTGCATATCTCACACATTTCTTATGTTGTTCAATTCTTTTTTCCAGTGCTTTCCCGGTTTGGCCAATATAAAAGTTGTCACAAGACTTACACGGAATTTTATATACACACCCTTTAATATTGTCTGGGGAGTTCTTGATAAGTACATTTTTCATTGTTGTATTGTTCTTAAATGCGACATTAACACCAAAATTCTTAAGAAGATGAGGGATATCTTTCATACTATTATTATAAGGCAGAACAAGCAAATTTTTTGTGTTGTAAGGTTCTTTCTGGTTTTGATACATAGTCTTTTTTGCCGCTTCAAATGCACTGTTTAATACACTATCAGGATATTTCAATTTTTTGCCTGCATTCCTAATCTTATCTATTTCATCATCAATATATTCAGGGCTACATACCCGTAATGCTCTTAAAAACATAGATGAAAACACTGACTTTTTAACCTTATTGCTTTGTCCAGAATAGAAATGCACATAGGAAGAAATATTAGTGGGTTTTCTATACACACTATATTTAAACCCACTACTATTTCTTCGTATGAGGACATCCAGAAACGGTAAGCAACCATCATTTTCCATTTCCATCGTGAATTTAATTGATGGTACTAATTGATTTAACTTAGCAAAAAGGTTTTTTACATCTTGGTTCCCTGGCCATACACAAATTATGTCGTCAACATACCTAAACCATGTTACATTACGTGGGATTATGTTGTTTAATATCTTCTTTTCAAAAAATTCCATATATAAGTTACTTAACACTGGGGATAGAGAGTTTCCCATTGCCATACCAAAATTTTGTGAGTAAAATTTACCATTAAATTCAAATTTACAATCTTTTACACATAATTTAATCAGTTCAATTAAAGTACTTTTAGAAAATGGGATATCCAGCTGTGTGTTCTCTAACAATTCAGATAAAAACGCCATCAGATCATCTATTGGCACCTTTGTGAATAGTGATACAACATCAAAACTTACAAGCCTGGATTCACTGTTAATCTCTACACTATTTAGTTTATTTATCAGGTCCACATTATTCTTGATATTTGCATTTGAGATGGTACCTACTAATGGGTTGAGAATATCTACTAAGTACTTCGCTAGCTTGTATGATGCGGAACCAACTGAACTGATAATTGGCCTGGCAGGAAAGTTTGCTTTGTGAGTTTTTATTGTACCATACATGTATGGTAGCGATGGGGAGGTCACACACAACTTCTTTATAAGGCTTTCGTTACCTTTTAACAGGTTTTTCACTTTCTTATTGAAACCACTATTCACATTGTCTATCGGGTTCTTATTTAATTCTTTATATGTGTTATCATCACCTAAAAGATTTTGCATTTTTTCTATATATTCACTTTTATTTAAAATTACAAGGGCGCCTGATTTATCTGCTTTTGTCATGTGTATATTTTTATCTTTTTTCAGTTCATTAATAGCAACCATAAATCTTTTGGGGACGTTTGTGGTGTTTGATTTTTTCATACTTCCATAAATCACTCCCTTAACCATGTTCACTTCTTCATTCGTTAAATCACTATATTTTTCCAAATTACACAGTCCTTTAGTTATTTCCACACTGTTCCTTCCGCCAGGATATAAAGCAAAGTTTAAACCGTAGCCTAAGGCACTAGTTACATTTCTATCCAGCTGTTTGTTTGATAAGTTGACGACACATTCATGATTGGCGTTGTTGGTCCAAGGGCTTCTTTCAATCAACAGTTTCATTTTATTATCGTGTTTCCGTTTCAGTTTCCGATACACTTGATTCCTCATCTTCACATGACAATATTCACGGAGGGAATCTCTCCAGTCTGGTGGTATTGGAAAAACATATCAACATCAAAACATTGGAAACCAAAAAGAATTTTGAAGATCTCCCGAGGAAAAGACGACATTTTGAAGCCTCAATACCACCAGATTGGAGGGATTCCCTCCGTGAATATTGTCATGTGAAGATGAGGAATCAAGTGTATCGGAAACTGAAACGGAAACACGATAATAAAATGAAACTGTTGATTCAAACAAACAGCTGGATAGAAATGTAACTAGTGCCTTAGGCTACGGTTTAAACTTTGCTTTATATCCTGGCGGAAGGAACAGTGTGGAAATAACTAAAGGACTGTGTAATTTGGAAAAATATAGTGATTTAACGAATGAAGAAGTGAACATGGTTAAGGGAGTGATTTATGGAAGTATGAAAAAATCAGACACCACAAACGTCCCCAAAAGATTTATGGTTGCTATTAATGAACTGAAAAAAGATAAAAATATGCACATGACAAAAGCAGATAAATCAGGCGCCCTTGTAATTTTAAATAAAAGTGAATATATAGAAAAAATGCAAAATCTTTTAGGTGATGATAACACATATAAAGAATTAAATAAGAACCCGATAGACAATGTGAATAGTGGTTTCAATAATAAAGTGAAAAACCTGTTAAAAGGTAACGAAAGCCTTATAAAGAAGTTGTGTGTGACCTCCCCATCGCTACCATACATGTATGGTACAATAAAAACTCACAAAGCAAACTTTCCTGCCAGGAACAATTATCAGTTCAGTTGGTTCCGCATCATACAAGCTAGCGAAGTACTTAGTAGATATTCTCAACCCATTAGTAGGTACCATCTCAAATGCAAATATCAAGAATAATGTGGACCTGATAAATAAACTAAATAGTGTAGAGATTAACAGTGAATCCAGGCTTGTAAGTTTTGATGTTGTATCACTATTCACAAAGGTGCCAATAGATGATCTGATGGCGTTTTTATCTGAATTGTTAGAGAACACACAGCTGGATATCCCATTTTCTAAAAGTACTTTAATTGAACTGATTAAATTATGTGTAAAAGATTGTAAATTTGAATTTAATGGTAAATTTTACTCACAAAATTTTGGTATGGCAATGGGAAACCCTCTATCCCCAGTGTTAAGTAACTTATATATGGAATTTTTTGTAAAGAAGATATTAAACAACATAATCCCACGTAATGTAACATGGTTTAGGTATGTTGACGACATAATTTGTGTATGGCCAGGGAACCAAGATGTAAAAAACTTTTTTGCTAAGTTAAATCAATTAGTACCATCAATTAAATTCACGATGGAAATGGAAAATGATGGTTGCTTACCGTTTCTGGATGTCCTCATACGAAGAAATAGTAGTGGGTTTAAATATAGTGTGTATAGAAAACCCACTAATATTTCTTCCTATGTGCATTTCTATTCTGGACAAAGCAATAAGGTTAAAAAGTCAGTGTTTTCATCTATGTTTTTAAGAGCATTACGGGTATGTAGCCCTGAATATATTGATGATGAAATAGATAAGATTAGGAATGCAGGCAAAAAATTGAAATATCCTGATAGTGTATTAAACAGTGCATTTGAAGCGGCAAAAAAGACTATGTATCAAAACCAGAAAGAACCTTACAACACAAAAAATTTGCTTGTTCTGCCTTATAATAATAGTATGAAAGATATCCCTCATCTTCTTAAGAATTTTGGTGTTAATGTCGCATTTAAGAACAATACAACAATGAAAAATGTACTTATCAAGAACTCCCCAGACAATATTAAAGGGTGTGTATATAAAATTCCGTGTAAGTCTTGTGACAACTTTTATATTGGCCAAACCGGGAAAGCACTGGAAAAAAGAATTGAACAACATAAGAAATGTGTGAGATATGCACAAGGGAACAGTGGTATATTTGTACATGTTAGTGAGAACAATCATGCTATCAACTGGGAAGGGGCAAAAAGGATTGTATATTCTAATAATGCACTGGAAAGGAACATCATTGAATCTAGCTTCATAAAAGAAAGTTACAACCATAATATGAATATCAGTCAAGGGATGTATAAACTTGATCCTTTAATATCAAAAGAAATTTGTAAATTGTTTAAACTTTAAGGTAGGCAGTAGAGATATATGAAAATAGGATTATCATATTTGTAAACACAGTACGAGGGTAGTAATGTTAATGAGTTTCCAAACTCCGCCTCCATGACACCTGTCAGGTGTGGATCTGAGGTGGGGTATGGTCTGTTTATCAGCAATGTCCCCTGAGAGTCTATTGTGATTTTTAGCCAAATGAGTTTTAAAGGCCACTCCTACCTCGACACCGGCCTGAGTGGGGATATGGAGCCTCTAACGGTTGTGTATGTTCGTCAGTACTGTTCTTGTAGTATATATATTTGTGACTTCTCACACTCTGTATCAGTCCTTCGTCAATGGCTTGGAAATAAAGTCGAAACCGGTCAGGACCTACACCCCGTTTCTTATTTTTCACCTGTGGTAATGTGTGATAAATGAATCACGTACAAAAGTGATAATAATCATATATATATATATATATATATATATATATATATATATATATATATATTGCGATACTGAGGTTTCTTTCAGTAACGCTAAGCTTTATTTTGATGGCAAAGAGACCAAAAACCACCTAACTGTATTGAGGTCATGGCAGGGGAAGAGAAAAGTTCTAACAGAGTTAATGGGCTTTCCTCCTCAGCTGATGAGAAAGCTGTCTCATAAATTGAGACAAATTTCAGCCTTTGGGAAATAAGGAAGAAGCCGAGGTCGTGTCATAAGAGGTCAAGTTGATGAAGGACTAATGAATTCTGTTCATTCCGACGTTTAAGGTTTCGCTCAAGTCTCGTAAATGGAAGTAGAAAGTGGGACATCTTGGGTGAATAAAATCAACCAAGGGTAGTATAATTATACACACATACACACTATATATATATATATATATATATATATATATATATATATATATATATATATATATATATATATATATATATATATATATATATATATATATATATATAGACATTAAACGGAGGCGGACAGGAATACTCTTGATTAGTCATTTGATTGCATGTTTATTCCCAACGTTTCATAATCCATGATTACATCATCAGGGGTTCTAGAATTAAAAAACAAAAAACATTGACAATAAAAATTACAGATGCAAAGGCAAAGTCAGAACATAAAAAATGACAATCGACTTAAAAGGAAACTTTTACACAAAGGACACCGAGGAACAGGTAAAATACAGAGAAATTAATTAAAACAAATAGAATATATAAAAGACAAGTAAAAAAAAAATTTAAAAAATTTATATTTAAAATATTTATGTTTTAAAAACACTAAAATTTTTTTTAAATCACATTAAGAAAACAAATAAATAAATGAATAAAAGTGACTAAGGGTATGGGGCCATACCCTTAGTCACTTTTATTCATTTATTTATTTGTTTTCTTAATGTGATTTAAAAAAAATTTTAGTGTTTTTAAAACATAAATATTTTAAATATAAATTTTTTAAATTTTTTTTTACTTGTCTTTTATATATTCTATTTGTTTTAATTAATTTCTCTGTATTTTACCTGTTCCTCGGTGTCCTTTGTGTAAAAGTTTCCTTTTAAGTCGATTGTCATTTTTTATGTTCTGACTTTGCCTTTGCATCTGTAATTTTTATTGTCAATGTTTTTTGTTTTTTAATTCTAGAACCCCTGATGATGTAATCATGGATTATGAAACGTTGGGAATAAACATGCAATCAAATATATATATATATATATATATATATATATATATATATATATATATATATATATATATATATATATATATATATATATATATATATATATATATATATATATATACATACATGTATATGAATGTAAATAAGTTTTTTACTCACACTGAGAACAAACCTCGGTTTCCCCAGTGACAGGCCAGTGCGGATAACGACAGACTTACCTAGGACATAAAAGAAGTTGGAACCTAAGTACTCAGTACCTCAGGTTCACCATAAGTACTCAGTAGCCGTTGTGTGTCAGAAATTTATTTCTGTGAAACACGTGCTCATGTGTTCATTATTTCCATCATATCTCACGGTGATTGGGTAATTCGAATGAAATGGTAGCGACTAACTCTGATGGGTCTGGAAGATTTTCACTGGTATGTTAGGCTTCAAGAAGCCTGTCCAGGAAAAATCTTAAGTTCCAAATTTTTTTTATGACTTTGGTAGGTATGTCGCTACCGCCTTGATCTGTCACTCGGGAGACCAATGTTCGTTCCTGGTGTGAGTCAAAAATATATATTTCTGTGAAACGTGCTCATGTGTTCATTATGTCCATATATTATATATATATATATATACTGTATATATATATATATATATATATATATATATATATATATATATATATATATAGAGTATATATATAAAGACAAAATCCACGAAGGTAAGAGAAACAATGGAGTGCTGTGAGGCCTTTCGACTTGTCGTCCTTTACACAGCAGTCTGCTAAAGTTTATTTTGTGTGTAAAGGACGACAAGTTGAAAGGCCTCGCAGTGCTCCATTGTTTCTCTTTCTTTCGTGGATGTTGTCTTTATTTATATATTCATCACGTCCCATATTTTCGTGATTCAATTATATATATATATATATATATATATATATATATATATATATATATATATATATATATATATATATATATATATATATATATACAGTATACACACACACACACACACACACACACACATATATATATATATATATATATATATATACGAGTATATATATATATATATATATATATATATATATATATATATATACACATGAAAATGTATCTGTGTACCTGTGTATTGTGCTGTCTAAGAACTCAGGGATGCTTATGTCAGTTTAATAATTATTATACTTAATTTAGTATTTATTTAGTAATAATTTTTCCACATGGTTATAAAAAAGATAAGCTCTGCATAAAGGCTTTTCTTCCAACATGTATTCGAAACGTTCCTTTTCATTATTTCTGTATATTAAGCTTTTTTCACTTTGGTTTATTCTTATTTTGTGGATATGTATTTATTTTAAAAAATCGGTTATTAAAAACCTTTCAATTTAATTAAAAACAAACCGCTGTCCTGCAAACTAGATTCCATGATATCTGATCATGAAGCCTAATGCACAGATTTTTTCCTCTGAGAAGTCGCTTATCTTGATGTGAATAAGTAAAAGAAAAATAGAGCTGCTAATTTGTCTCCATGCCCTATGATGATCTGTTGTGACAGATGGCGCGAGCATAACTGAGCATTTGAGTTCCCCGCTTTTATTCACGTGGACTTATTTCATGTTGCATGAATAAAAAAAAACATACAATTATGATTCGTTTATTACAGATGGCAAACGGATCACTTTGGAACTTCCTGAGATATTTTGTAAAGGAATTAAAAATGTGACAGGTCACAAATACTTCTTGTGACTTTGACCAAAAAAAAATATATTTGACATCCGTGATTCATATGACAGGATTTTTTAACTATATAGATTTTTTTTTTTTGTACTGAATCAAGGAGAAATGCCTCAGTTTCTGTTGAGTGTGTTTACATTGATAATTCAAAGACTTGGACTGTGAATTTGAGGCTTGTAAATTACGGTACAATGGATTTCAAAAGGATGTACGCTACTGCTCTGTCCTCTCCAGAATACAGTCCCAAATCCACTTCATAGCTAAGCAAAGGTCACAGCCAATGTGTATGCCTAAAAATGAAGAGAGAGAGAGAGAGGAATAATTTTCAAAAGGTTTCAGCACATATGAAAGAACAAGACCAGACTTCCTACCCGGCTATTGCTGCAGGGCAAGTGACCTTTAGGAAGGCAATGGACCTTGTCATTTATAATTGCAGAGGCATAATTCCCCGATTTCTTGGGCAGGCGAAGAGGAAAAAGGCAGTAAAACGAAGAAAAAGAGTATAGAATAATGACCAAAGGGTCTAAAACTGCTTTGAGTGAAACAATGCAGTGCGAACGAGCGGTGGTTATGGCATTGAACTCCTTAGAGTTTTCTTTCCTGGTGGTTTCAAGCCGTTTCTATTTCCTTTTGAAAAAAGGAAGGCTGCTATTTGGGTTCGTATCGTTTTTCCATTGAAAATGTTCCATATTTCTTTCTCTGTCTTTCAGCTAAAACTTTCCACTGTAGTTCCTGGAGGTCTTCTTTCACTGGCGATGTGACTCTTGACGGAATAAATGTCATCAGATTTGCAGGGATGGATAAGATGTCTTTAGATTTTGCTTGTGACTACGCAAAAGTAGTGTTTTGTCTTTTATTTTAAATATTTCTGTCAGAAAAACCTCTCTCTCTCTCTCTCTCTCTCTCTCTCTCTCTCTCTCTCTCTCTCTCTCTCTCTCTCTCTCTCTCTCTGAGAACATGCCCTCTCTCAACGGTTCTATACCAAGCAGCATGGTAAGGTCTAGACTCTAGAGTAAATTGCTATAATAGAAATTGGCCTATGAATTTCAGACAAAACATCAGATTTGAATTGGTCATCTTGCCTACTACTTGGTGTTACTTTTGATTCCAAGTCTTCTCATTATGCAAACTGGCAAAGTACATACTTCACATCTGGCAGAACATCCTGTATTTTTGTAATTGTGTGAAACTTATGCATCTAGTTTCTAATTATTACATAAGAATAAAAATCTTACAAAGTAGTTCTTTTACATTGCGATAGCTCCTCCTCAGAGGATTCCTATGATGTTTTCAAGTCCGGTGTCCTCCTTTTTAAATATCGTTCAGTAAGTGATCACTTCCAAGATCCATTTTATGCCTCCATGTGGTCCTCGATAAACCTTTGCCGTCTTTAAGTCCGTGGATTTTCAGCACTTTTCTTGCAACCATTAAAATGTATGGCCCGGTTCGACCTTTATACTAGAACATATAGGCCTGACACTTTTACAACTAATTATCTGTTTAACTATCTAGGGTGCTGAATGGTTTGTTTACGGTTATTGTGGGTGGTGAGGTAGTTAGTAACCCACCGAGTGCTCTACACATGTGTTTGTGTGTTCTTGCCTCAGTATACAAATTTGCTCTTTTCGAACTTCAGTGGCTTTTATTTCAACTATATGCAGCTAATTCGTTGTTTCGGTCTTGTATGTTTATTGTACTTATGTGTTAATTTTCACTCAAAGTCATATTCCATCCTAAAAGTATTGTTAAATTAAAAATTAAAATTAGTAAAAAGTAAAAGTGTATACAGTACACAACGTTCAGAGAAACACAGTGAAGTTGTTACATTTCTAATAACGAAGATTTGTGTCCAATATATATCAAAACAGAAAAAATAATCACGATGGAAATACATGTAACTGTAAGAATAACGGATATTAATGTAAATTAATACTGTATAATGTCTCCGTACGTGTCACATGAAGGTATTTAGAGAGTGAGAACCACTATGTAACCTGTAATTAGTGAACATTAGCCATCAAAGTAAATTGAAAGTAAATCATTTTTTTATTGGGTAAATACGCTAAGGAATTAGATTAATATAGCATCAGTAATTTGTTCTCATTACAAGCGATTACTAAGTAAAAAAAAAGTTTTCCTACAAATATTGCGTATTAAACGATGAAAAAGAATGAATAGATCACACAACACGTAAAGACAGGGAACAAAAAGAGATCGCTCTATAAATGATCCCAGTTTGTATGAAGTCAAGGAGGCCGAGAGGCGCATGTTCTCAGAGAAATCATTGCATCAGTTGACAATATTACCGGCTCGGGTGCATGCATTTTATTACATTTAAAGCTGGAACAATTTACAAGGAGACAAATAATTGATTCGTATCTGGATCCCTAACTATCTCTGTACCCAACAATCAAGTTCCTCGTTGGACGAGTCGGTAGAATTCTCGGCTAACACTCTGCTAGGCCCGAGTTCGAGTCTCCGGGCGGCCAGTGAAGAATTAGAGGAATTTATTTCTGGTGATAGAAATTCATTTCTTGGTATAATGTGGTTCGGATTCCACAATAAGCAGTAGGTCCCTTTGCTGGGTAACCAGTTGGTTCTTAGCCACGTAAAATAAGTCTAACCCTTTGGGCCAGCCCTAGGAGAGGTGTTAATCAGCTCAGTGGTCTGGTTAAACTAGGGTATACTTAATTTTTTGTACCCAATAATCTGTTTAACGTTATTTGGTCTGGCCATAAAAAGGATATCCTTGATGTAAATCTGCCAGTACCTTCAGGATATTTTGTAGAAGGACAAGAATACGTAAGAGTAAAGATCACCTTATGTATGACAATATCTAAATAACTTTGCAGGGAAATAAACAATTACTTCAACAGAGAAAGGAAACTACCGCTAATAGGTTTTACAAAGATTCCTCTCTTGAAATCAATTACCTAATCTCATCACAGGTAATTTTTTTTCTTTTGTTAGCAATCATTCTTTACAAATAAGAAGACTAAAATCGCCACTTCACTATCCTGCATACTTCTTTCTGTGAAACTGTTAGCGGCATACAAGAAATAATCCCAATGGAATTCCGAAAATCTTTCAGGCTGTTTATGAGCGTTCCCGTCGTTGGGATTACTGCAAAGCTCAGTTGATTGATTGAATTCCGTTGTTAATAGTTCCATTCAGATTACAATTTACCGTTTATATTTCGTTATTTGTCGTGCAGCTGTTTATGGTGGAAAAACATTAAGGGAAATATTGTAAAAAAAAAAAATTTTCTTTCTGGGTTATTATATCAGTTGTTGTAGTCTACACGGATATTTTACACCCACACACACATATATATATATATAATATATATATATATATATATATATATATATATATATATATATATATATATATATATATATATGTGTGTGTGTGTGTATCATATACTTACATACACACACACACACACACACACACACACACACACACACACACACACACATATATATATATATATATATATATATATATATATATATATATATATATATATCTGTCTAATCTGTTGAATCATCTCTTTCAGAGTAATAATATTTTTACGTTATGCAATAAGAATGTGTGAATATTGTAATAATAATAATAATAATAATAATAATAATAATAATAATAATAATAATAATAATAATAATGATAATTTTAAATTATGTTTTCCCTATAATATTAATTTTTGTTTTTAGCTGGTGTGTTGTTTCCAATGGATAAAAAACACAAAAATGTTCATATAATTTACAATAAGAGGAACAAGTGCCATTATTTTTGGTCATACTTTCCTTAAAGATCCTGAGGAAAAACATGTATTTATGGTCAATTTCACCAGAAACACAACAAGATTAACATACAACCATTATTTATGAAACACATGCTTATAAGTAGAAATTAGATAGATCTAGTTTTGAAACTGAATATAGCAAGAAATTTGCATAATTTATCCAATAACAGTCACATTTAATAATGTATCTTGAGATAAAATCAAAAAGTGATGTTTTTCCAATTTCGTTTTCTTATTTTTACCGTTTTGGAGCTTGCATCGGCTGTTTCTGGTACTCAAAGCTGGATCCATTTTGGACAGTACTTGACAAACTGCTGAAACTTGACCCGAATTATGGTATTACCGATTCAAACAGAAGAAAATGAACCAAGTGAGAGTGAAAGTGGAGATAGGTGAAAAAGGAGAAATCCTCCGGCGAATCAAAACTGTTTGGATTAGAGTAAAAAAATGAGGCATCATTGATATCAAAGGCAACTATGATAACCACCTTTACTCCATCTTTCATTATTTGCTTTAATATTTCATGAAATACTGAGATCTTTTTCTCCATTACGTGTACTAAAAGAACTTTATTAATAATCTTGAAGTAAAGGTAGCTAATATCTGTTGCTATGATTTCTGGTAATGTTCCATGCAATATATCATATCTCGGTTGGTTGAAGCAATTGAGTGCGAGTAATAAGCTCAAATCTCTCCAACTTGAAAGCATTTGTTAAAGCACCTGTCACCAACAGAAAATTCAATTGATTAGAAGTCACAGATGATTCTGGCAAAACGATCAATGCTTTTCCTGGAATTAATTACCAATCGCTATCACCCAGATCACTAAACAGTAAATTTTTAAATAACTAAAATGAATAAAAGTGTTATTTTACGTTAAAAACTCATGTAACAGGCCACCGCCCAATCTAGATACCAGTTAGATTAAGCCAACCACTCGGCAGCTGACATCGCGCATTCATAAAACTATATACATTCAGCAATGAAGGCCTGTTCCATTAGGAATGAAAACTCCATTCCCTCTTGCCCCATCCCACCTTCCCTCTTAGCTCGATGCACAGAAACCTGCTGATAAGATTTTTTTTTTTCTTCAGTGTTTAGTGGTATTTGAGGAATAGGGTATCAAGTGCGCGGGGTGTTGGAAACGGCATTATTTTAGGATTACTCAAATAACAGCTACTTATGATAAGATCGTATCTTGCCGATTTCGTATGCTAAAGGTAGGATACTGTCTGTCCTTGTATCTGTCGGTCTCTCTTTATTCACAACAGAGCGTCAACTCTTAGTATATTTCAGATGTAAAAAGCTCAAAATTTCTTTGCTATTCTCAAAAAAATATTTTTTTTACAATTAGTTCAAGAGTCAGAGTGCTATGGGTTGGCTAAAGTTATTACTTTATTTAGTTCAAGTTACTCTGTTTCGACTTAGTGCAGAGAGGTTTTCCCAGGCATGCTGGCGCCTAACACACACGATAGTATTTTTTGTTGTATATATACAATATATATATATATATATATATATATATATATATATATATATATATATATATATATATATATGTGTGTGTGTGTGTGTGTGTGTGTGTGTGTGTGTGTGCGCGAGAATGTTGTATATGTGCGTATTATTTATATTAAAGAAAAAATACAAAGGTAATTTGTGTTACAATTTGTGTCAAAATGTTTTTATTGAGTATGTGAGCTATAAACCAACAACCTATTTTTTTTTATCTGATTTTTTGATGCTAGAGAGAGAGAGAGAGAGAGAGAGAGAGAGAGAGAGAGAGAGAGAGAGAGAGAGAGAGAGAGAGAGAGAGGTAACAGCCTCAAGCAGTACCTTTGAACGATCAAAGTTAATAGTATTCCAAAGATTTCAAATTTTTATAGGTTTCCGATACGGAGGCCTGTTGTCAACTTCGTACGAGGGCTGCAGAAAACAATACTGGAAAATGGTATGTTTAAAGAACCGAAGAGAATTTCGAAGTATTCATAACGTTGTTTTTGTGAACTAGGCTTTATTCCATCTTTAGAAATCAAGTCTTTTTATCTGAATCTGCTGGTTCTTCTACTATCACAACTGTTATTACTAATATAAATTCTGCTGCTGATAGTTATTTAAAAAAAACTGGATATCGTTTGAATAGTATTCATGTTTTATACTCTCATATAAGATATATTCAACAAGAGAAAGGAGATTCTTCTTCAGTATCGTTTCATTTTTTAACTTTTCAGTTTTACCTCTCAAGGTTCAGATTCGCATTCATGGTTCTTCATCATATGATAAAAGTAATTTCGTGAAAATTGCAGCGAAGGCATTTATTCCCTCTGGTCAAAAATAGTATTCATGCAATCATTCGAGTCCTCATTCTCTTCCCGTTGCATGGTGGGTAGACTTTCTTTCTCATTTGCATAATTGTTTGAGTGGGTTCATGCTAGGAAGTAAAAAACTGCTACAAATTCGTCGTTAGATTGGACCACAATCAAATACAGGAAAGTGGCTTACAGTATGCGTTTTAGTCCCTGGCCTTTTATTTCAGACAGGGATTCGATTTCGATGTGAGTCAGAAGCGTGTATGTATGTGTGTGTGTATATGTATATATATATATATATATATATATATATATATATATATATATATATATATATATATATATATATATATATATTATCGATTTCGATGTAAGTTAGAAGTGTGTATGTATGTGTGTATATATATATATATATATATATATATATATTAGTATATATATATTATATATATATATATATATATACAGTATATACATAATATATATATATATATATATATATATATATATATATATATATATAATAACAACTAATCATCTGTAATATCTTTACCAGTTGCAGATGGTGAACACTAAGAGAAAGCGTTCTCTCTCTCTCTCTCTCTCTCTCTCTCTCTCTCTCTCTCTCTCTCTCTCTCTCTCTCTCTCTCTCTCTCTCTCTCAGCTGGCAGCAATACCTTTGAACAATCAAAGTACTGGTAGCCGAAAAGATCACATTTGTCTAATCTTCAAAGTCATGCTTCTGTAAAAAATTATTTTCAGAACAGAGGCCTATTATTGGCCTAAACGGACGGGAATTTCATGGGAGAATTTTTACGTATTCATTCATGATCTTGTTTGCATGTCCCAAAACGTATCCATTGGTATAAATTAACTCTGGTGTTTTTTTAATATTTAAAAATTTATGCTATTACCTTTGGAGGATGGCCAAACAATTGCCGTAAAATAATGTAACTTATGTTTTGTTTCAGAAACATTTTTTATCGTACAATATTTATAGTCATTTTTTATTCGTTCTCGAATTACAGACTAATTTCCATCAAAATTCAGCGAAGACATTTACTCCCTCTGTTCCAAATACTGTCGACACAATTACTGGAACTCTTCCTCTTTTATTTATATAGAGGGGGAGATTTTCTTTCTCTTGTTGCTCAATTGCTTAGGCTGATTCTAGTTTAGAACTCGAAAACTGTTCCAAATTGGTTGTGAAACTGGACGACCAGAGAATCCAGAAAATTGGTTAACGGTGTTCGTACTGGAAGGAAGATTTAAAAATATGTATTCTAGCTCTGACTGAATAAAAGATATAAAAAAAATAAACAGAAGAGACAAACGAATGTCTGTGGAAAGGCTTAAACTACGACAGATAACCGGACGTACGCTGGAAAATTCTAAATGATTGCTGTAGATTTTATCTCTTCACAAAACGTATAGCGTGCATCGATCTGCAGTACACTTCAGGACTGCTTGTTATTAATATGTGTTTTGGTGCACAGGAATGTTTTCACATCTATTTCTCTCACTCCCTCTCTGCAAGTGGACCTGTACTTCCAGTTTAAATACTCTCTCTCTCTCTCTCTCTCTCTCTCTCTCTCTCTCTCTCTCTCTCTCTCTCTCTCTCTCTCTCTCTCTCTCGTTAGTAAGCACGATCTCCCCTCACGTTTCCCTGAAAAAAATTTTTATATGAATTTTCACATCTCTGAAAACAAATCAAAACCGAGGTCATGCCAGGTGCAGATACCTTATAATGTCATACTAGCTTTCAACATTTTCAGCAAAGAGAGACATTTGGGGAAAGACACGAGCTTGTAGTACTGAACACGCCGCAAAGGTGGATACACACCGGGTTACAACCCTTGCTGGTCACGATCTAGGAAAGATTCAATTTTCGTAACACGTTCAGAGGTGAGGCAGTAGAAACCAAATTTAGAGTTTTTGAAATTTTTAGTACTTATTGATGATAGAAGTATTACCTTGGTACCTTGTACCGTGGACAGCTGGTCGACGTAACATAAAAATCTACGTCGATGAGGTTTAACTTGCTGGTGATTTGGGGGTTTCACTATTATATAATATATATATATATATATATATATATATATATATATATATATATATATATATATATATATATATATATATATATATATATACATATACATATATACACATACATATTTATATAATATGTCTTTGGAATGGCAACAATCAGAGCTTGTCTCAGTGAGAATAAGCTCGATTGCAAGACGCATTCTCAAAGAGCATATATTCCGACTTCGTATGTCTTACCTTTTGGAACAAATGAAGTTAAATTCTTAGTGCCTATTTTCTCTTTTTGCCAGACTTGAGGTTATTTGATACCACACTGCGCTGTTCATATAGAAGATGCTGAAGACATACTGAAAATAAGAAGTAAAACAAACAGTGGTCAATATTCTCGCAACATGTGATTCCAAATTTGTTGTCGAATAAATTTTGCTGTATATAAACAGTTATTTGTAAAAGAACTAACGCTAACATATTATTATTATTATTATTATTATTATTATTATTATTATTATTATTATTATTATTATTTTCTGATTTTCAAAATTATTGGACCATTCACCTACATTTTACATTTTGACATTCATCTTTAAAGTAAAACATATTAAATAGCCTATTTGGCTCTGAGCAGGTTGATGAACCAAATCAGTTTTATAAGCAACATTTTCAAAGTAATTAAATGGCATCCTTCGTTTTGCATAAAATTATGTCTACTTGTAATTAATGAGTGATATGCCAGGAATATAGACAATGTATAACTAAGGAGGGAATTTCTTTTTTTTTTCTCGTTAAAATGTTCCATTATTTCCGCCAGAGATTTTGATATGATTCTTCACAGTAGTTACAGAAACATAGATAATTTAGCCCACAAGAAGTGTCATAAGGCTGAGTTTAGATAACTTTTACCAAGTTATTCTCGATGCAAACTGCCTTTCCTGTCAGGAAATATTTTTTCTGATTTCTTTATCTGGTTTAAATACTTAATAACTGGATACAGAATCTGTCTTAAACTACATCATTGTAAGATAAACATTCTTCGTAATGTGCATAGGGAAAATAATATCGATAAAAAAACTCACGTTTTGTACAGGATTCCCGAAATGGATTGGCTCATCACCCAGTCATTGGGGAAACGGCTGACGAAGTGTTATTTGCCTCACAGCATACGGATCAAGTAGATACTAAAATTTCTTAGATCAAAAGATTTTCCCAACCAAGGACGTAGCTCTTGTGGCGTTGAGCAGATTTATTCTTCTAAAACGTTCATACAACATACTGACAACACTCAAACGGGCGCTCAGCAGAAGTAAAATGAACAGATCTGTGCAAAATAGTAAAATTGTAGAATAAATAATAAACAATATATTAAATACTACAACAAGGTCGATAACTTTTTATTACATAAATTGTGCCCATTATTTTACTACATAATTTTCCTGCATAAATGCCAGTCATTATTAAAACTTTATAGATGAATTTATTTGCAAATTCTTTGTACAGTAGAACATATAACACATAAGGTTTAGAGAATAACGAACACAATATTACATATTCCACCCATCGGCAGGGAACACAACATTAAAAAACGGCGAGTTAAGCGATTGCAATAAAAGGGTTGGTTGCCCAGTGGTAGGAGATATAGTACGCAATATCGATTTAACTCTCCTTGTTGTTGGAGGAATAACACCTACCATCAACTGACAATACACCGGCGAATTGCTTTTGCCCTCCGGAGAAATTCCTCGTTTACACACGATAAAGATTTGAAGAATGCACATTTAGTTATGCATTTTTATCAGACGGCCTTACAGTACTTTGAAAAGGACCGGCCAAACCTAATTCACACGCGAAAAGACAGCCCTGAAATTTTCATGGTACGTCAACGCTTAGGGTACGGATTTTAATGTTTTTTTTTTTTTTGTTCGGTGGTGGCAAATTTTACCTTTAGCACGAAACCGTTTCATTTATTGTTTATTTCGAGTCAATGGTACATTCGTGAAGTTTTTTTTTTTTATTTAACATTGACCCAAGACTGAAAACTACTTGTACGTGGTTATCATGAGAGATATTTCTTCTGCCATGAAATGGCCTTTTTGATTAGCATATACATTTCTCAAGGATATGTTCAAGTTAATATAATTGCTCTAATTCGTACAAATGTAATGACTTATTTCTTCCTTTATCGCTGATGGTTGACATATTGTCTTATTTCTAGCAATATTTACGCAAAATAACCAGCAGTTTACCAGATTAGATCAGAATAGAAATGTGGTCAGGTCGGCAACGTGACCTCTTTGTTAGTACGGGACGCGGGTTCGTTTCCGGCTACTGGACATCATAATTGCTTATTCCTGGCACTTGGGTCCAAGGCTCTGTAGTGACGAGCGTATCCAAAAACCGCGAAGAGTTCGAGAAGTGAAGATGGCATTGTGGCTTTTACAATTACATACCTATCTGGTAAAAAGTGACCAGTAGATTCTACATATGTATAGATATTTTTTTAAATTATACTGTTATACGAAATATGTAAAATACCGTATGTGACGTCCCAGCCTCTGAAAGAGAAGAAAATATGTAGGATCTTACAGTCACCTTTCTGACGATGCTTTGTATTTCATAGGTGTCGTTTATTGCTTTGACACAAGTTCAGTATATTCTTATAGTCAGAGAAATGAATAACTCGCATATGCATCCACCTTGTTTTTTTTTTATATTTTTGTGAAAATGAAACAAGAAAATCTTTCAAAATGCTTATTTATATGTAAATTTCTTTTTTGCCTAAGACATTCAGGCACTAAAAATTAAATACTTCTGCGTTTGCAGTTCAATTAATTAATTAGACTACACAAGAATTTTTGCTTTTATAGTTAGGTCCAAAATTTATTTTACTATATGAAATGTTCCATTCCATTGTCCTATTTCAGGTTTATAGTTACAGCTCCTGTAACTTGGCCGTTCATGCGTATGAATAGAATCTGTGTCGATATTCCGAAGCGGATTTACTTCGGCTGTTCCATAGTATTCTGATGCACGATCTGGGGATCACGTACCAAATGCTCGTCGGCTGGAACATTGTTGCTATATATAGCTCATCTTACCATTTTTGTATTTACATTTTGAGGCATAATGACACATTGTATTCCAAAAGTATGAACGTTACTGACAATGTAATTTAACATTTAACGTGGAATTTATCTCCTGATGCCTATGAAATTTTATTCCACATAGACATCCCGATAAACAAACACTTACGTATTCTGTTATTATTATCACCTCAGGCGCCGCGGGACACAAAGGGCTCCCCCAAAATTTCTTTACCCTTGTCTTTCCTGTGCTTTGTCTTCTATAAATCTTCACTCATCTACACTATCCCTTCTCTTTGTTCTTACATACAAAACCAATATTTTGGAATAATATTGCTCTTAATTTTAAGGAAAAGCACAAATGTGCACAGGATTTGTAAAAGTTGAGAGGCTCTAGATTAATAGTTTCGCTGCGATGTGAAATCTTGAAAAATTATCATTTACCCATCATAATGTAATACCTCAAATATCGGGGAAATGACTGTGATATAAATAATTATGAAGTGTTTGTCAAGGTCGTTATTATCTCTAGTTATTTTAAATCTCTAAAAAAAGTATTAGGCTACTTTTATTGTGTGGTGGCCTATGTATTGTATCCATTCTTTTCTCATTTTTTTCTGTATGCCCAAACATTTTAATGTTTAGAACAGTATATCGTACAATTATCAACTGCGGAATCCTGCCGAGGTCAAAGTTATGCCGGGCATAACACTCCTAACTTTGAACAAAAAATTCTTGCGTAACCTTTTATATATATATATATATATATATATATATATATATATATATATATATATATATATATATTATATATATATATATATATATATATATATATATATATATATATATATATATATATATATATCGAAATTAGAGGCCCCCCTCTACAGCATAAACTAAAATTGATATGGACAAAAACAAAAGTAATTCAGAACAGGTATTTAATTAAGTTTCTCTCTGAGTATTTAATATTTTTTGTGGCCTCCATCTGCCTGTACCACAGCCTGCATTATTGAGGGGTATGATTTCAGCAAATCGCAAAAAAGCTGAGACTCAAACTCCATTTCCCTGAGCAATTCGGTCATCTCTCTTCACAGGTCGTTGAGGCTTGGTATACCATCATAGTTCACTGTGCATGTTTCAACACGATCCTTTAAGATACTACCAATGTTTTCACACACATTAAGATCAGGGGAGCTACCTGGAAATTCACTTGACGAGAAGAAATCGATACCACTGTTTCGAAGCAGCTCCTGTGTCTGAAGAGCCTTTAAACATGGTGCCTTATCATGCAAAAATGTGGCTTCTTCAACAGATAACACATTTTCAGGATTTTTGAGGAAAGGAAATACATCACCAGTAAGCTCAGTTTCTGTGAAGTGTTCGCCATTCCATGACTGTCCTTTTTCTTTGATGATCCACATTAAACGTTTGGCTGTGAAACAGAGAAAAATTCCCAAACATTCAGGAAATTTCACAACTTGGCGATAGCGCACATCATCGCTGATATCATCCAACTTTGCAGCCCCAATGATGTCATTTGTATGATTTGGCTTCCTGACTGTGTGAATGAAGAATTCATGTGATGCAGCAACATGGAGAAAGTCAGCTTCATCTCAATCTTTAAGAAGTGAACCACAAAACCATGCACAGTCTTCTCTCTGTTGCTGAGTAATGTTGGGCTTACTGATAACATGAAATGGCTTGATACCCGATTTTTTCAACTTATGATATACAGCACTGTAACTTCTCTTCTTTCCCCTTTTTGTTTCTAGTTCAAGCGCCAATTTATGTAAAGACTTTCTTGGTCTACCCACTGCCTCAGCTATGATGTCTTTTGTCTCCTGAGAAAGGACTTCAGGCCTTCCAAGATTCTCACTCTTTTCATGATGACAGTCATATGGATTTTAGTTCCAGTTTCTTTTGACAAAGGATTCATCTCTTTTAATGTATTTAGCTATCCAGGAACGTGAAATGAAGGATGCGCCAGCATCCCTGGCCTCCTGAAGGTTATAACCCTGATTCGGTCAATCCATCTGATTTCCTCTGAGTCGTTAGCCATGGCTGTATCTAACTCCGTCACTCAGTCTGAAAATACAAGAAATGTAAAATGAAAAATAGCTTAATAGAAACTTGAAATAATGTACTTGGAGATAGGCTATAGCAGAAAACTTCATAACTTTCCATTTGTTCTGTGGAGGGGGGGGGCCTCTAATTTCGAAACACCTGGTATATGTATATATATATATATATATATATATATATATATATATATATATATATATATATATATGTATATATATATATATATATATATATATATATATAATATATATATATATATATATATATATATATATATATATATATATATATATATAATTATATATATATATATATATATATATATATATATATATATATATATATGTGTGTGTGTGTGTGTGTTTGTGTGTGTGTATTTGTGCGTGATAGTTCGCAGTCTTATAATTGTATAATCAAACCTGATAAATGTAGTTGAAGTTGAGGCTGAAGGTATTTTTTGGCGTTCGACCTGTGTTTCGTACTCTTATTTGGAAAGAAACGTTTCTGATGATATTCGAACAGGAATGAATGGAGTTCGTTGGTTAGATTTAATTTTTTCCTGTTCACTTTCTTCATATTATTAAATTGTTTTAAAATAGCCTGCTGTTTTTTTCATATAGGACTGTCAAAATCGATTAATACATTTGTATTTTAATATAAAATCTTTTCTTTCACTGCCAGTTCTGCCAAACTTCACAGTCATTAGCTTTTAGTGCATTTACAACGAAAGCAATAGTAATATGATGGGCTTGCCAGTTATATTCAATCAGTCGGGAACCAAACAATACTACACCCCCTTCTCTCTCTCTCTCTCTCTCTCTCTCTCTCTCTCTCTCTCTCTCTCTCTCTCTCTCTCTCTCTCTCTGACACACACACATACACACACGCACACATACATAATCCCACACATACACACACACACTAAGTTTATATTAATTCAGATACAGTTTATTCTAACTGAATCTGTGAGATTAATGGAAATATTTACATGCTTACCAGACATTTCGTATGCTTCTGTGGACATACTGGTTTTCAGTACAAAACCGCCTGAAATCTTTTGTTTTTCGGATCTTCTGTAGCTGTGTGAAGCGAATCGATTAGGGAGTTCTATCTCGTTTTACTGGCAAGGTATTGTAAATGTTGCTTACATAACGCCTTGGAAGAACGACGAAAGGTCGCATCTTTGTATTTTCTTTGCATCTTTTACATATTCATGCTCCCTGTATTCATGCTCGCTTTACATATTCATGCTCCCTTTCTATATGCATCGCATTTCATCCCTTAGAAAAGATAGATGCGTATATATGTACTTGTGCTTAGCTGTACTTTGCTCACTCGGAGATAATAGTTTATCGCGTAACATATTTTATTTTTTCGTGCCAGATTTTAAGGGTATCATTATTATTATTAAGTGAAATTCTTAACAGGACGATAATGTTTAACATTTACGACTCATAACATTTTTATTTCAGTACCGTTCCGATTTTTCGAGTCATGCTCTATTTGTTTAAAAAAGTTTTACAATTATATGTGATTAATACATTTTATTTCATTTTATATCTACTGTGGACAGCAAGCCTGAAGATAATATGTAAGTGATTCAGCAATAGTTCTTTACTTCTTTCTAAGTAAATCCATTGCCTTTACATAAATAGTATGGCAGTTTGTTTACATAAACGCTACATATACATTTTCATGAAAATAACAACATAAAAGAAACAAGTTTTAGCAATATCTGAAGGTAATTTCAAACAACTTTTATTGGATTTCCTGTCTAGGGAATACTTTCGTAATCACTTATATCAGTTCCCTTGACTGTATGTTAGTAGTCGCTAATTTTCCGATATAATCGTCAATCGTTTTACATCATTAAATAGCTCCATAAACTAGTTTGTTGTTTTTTTAATATGTAAACTTGGGTACTCTCGTTGCTCTAGCGTGCATGTGCATCGTCATTTCATGGGTTTGTTTCTTTCTGAGGCCTTTTTTGTGCATGTGCAATTTTTTTTTTATTTAATCCGATTATCTTCCAACTTTCCACATTTTGTTCTTTTTGTAAATCTCACGTGATTTTCTTGTGAAATAGACTTATTAAATAAATGGGGCAGGGAAAACTTTTCCACTTATAACGTTCTTATCTTTTTATCCATTCCTAACATTGAGTGGCGAGACATACATGCAACTCTAAAAATCATCCTTTTTTCATAAGATGATATCTTTTTCATTCCATTTGCATAAGTAACATAATTATAATCATGATTATGATACAAAACATGCATGCAAACAATGTCGTCAATATGGGAAAAAGTAATAGAATATAAAAAGACAGCCAGATTACTTAATGAATTTTTTCTTTTTTCCTGCGGTAACAACCACGCCTCCCCCCCAAATATAACCCACACACATACAATATTTTCAACTGTAAACGTACTTGCTCTGCATCCACGAATTCTGTTTTTGGTTGTGTCCTGGAAACCAGTCAGTTTTCCATTCGTTGACGTTGTTCTCGTAATATGAAATGAATTAACGAAACAGCGGTTCTTCAGAAAATCAGAATGACGCCGGAGATTATCCATTAGAATGGAGACGATGAGGTTGTGGTGCAGTGAAGGCCATAAGAGGAATTGCCGTCTGTCAGGGTCTAATGGGATAAGGAATTAAGGATCTCCTCCACCGGGCGCATCTTAAAGAAGGATACAGCCAGTTTCACACTCACTGAAAAGGGGATAAAAATGACAGGGCGGGACTGAGACGAAATAACGGCGAGATGAAATCACTGGGATCCGCGTCTCATGCAAACGCTCCTTGGCAAACGTCATTCTCTGCCTATGATGCTTCTGAGAATATATAATCTTATATTAGCGAAGGAAAAGTGGCGCACCAATTAAAAGGCCATCCTCAAGGACTTCTTTTTTCTGGAGGATAACAGGGGTATATTTGTGAGGTGATATCTAGAAAGTAATGATTATGGAGAGCCACTTTCTCTCCCTCCCCCGGCAACGCTCTCTTTCTCTCTCTCTCTTTTTCGTGCTTGATGAAATTGTTTCACGTTAGTTTTAAATGCTTTTCCGTATATCTGTTTACTTTTCATTTCCAAATGTTTAAAGTTTGCTATACAGATAAAAATCCCGTGGTAGTCTCCAGTTTCGTAATCTTTCGTCATGAATCGGTGATCGCGAGTTAATGCCAGATCCATCATTCGGGTAGTTATTGGGTAACAAATTCTGACAGCAATATAAAGGAAATACCAGTCTATGCAGCATTCTTCACTATCTTCTATAATGTATCCCCGATCATGTCAATAAGTTGTTTTGGTATCATCATGTTGAAAGAAACTTTTCTTATTTATGCATAAACGTGCACACGTTCTATGGAATTACAAACTCCTAAGGTGACAACTTATTTGTTGGAAAACACGGAGGACATCAGGCAGATATATAACTCCAAAGGTTATACATTATAAATTTACTAAAAGCGAAATTATATATGAGCTTTTTTCACTTATTCCGAAATACATTTCTTTTAAATAATAGTGTTCTGCTAGCTTTTTATAACTCGGTATGTATTTATATTCTTATTATCACTAGCCGCAAGCAAAATAAGTTGTGGAAGTCTTTGGAATTCTACTTCTCTAACGGCACTGACGGGACCCCAAAACGTGGTTTATTTATAAAAATAAAGATTAGGAAAAGCACCCGAGAGAGTTGGAGTAAGGAAAAGTTAGGGGAGGGGATGAGGGCTAAGGAATATTTCATTACAACTTCTTCTTCGTTTAACGTGCTTTTTCCCATTTTTTATATGGGGTAAGCACGATGCTTTCTTTTGAAGGACTTTGATTTGGCGTTGGGTATTACAACAGATGCTGGTAATTAAGTCAGCTTTACCTTGAAAACATTATTAAGAAATATAGTGACTATTAGTGTAAGAGACAATGGTGGCAATGTACATAGGTCAATCTCAGAACATGTAAAAATAAAAATTTGTATTACTCCATTTTGTAGCCATACCAAACACCCAGCGTTCCATTTGCCGAGTAAAAGAACAGATCGGATTTTATGGGCACCTTTGCCGTGAGGAGATAACGAGGAAAGAATTCTTTTATAGCTCTCAGCATTTGAAATGGTCGATTCTGATATACATAAACTGGAACTAGTCATTGCCAAAATCAGTCTACATATCGTACACGTGTAAATATAACTCATCACAAGAGGGAGTTATATATAACTCCCTATTGTGATGAGTTATTTTCCTTATACGTAATGAGTTAGCCAAGGAATATCTTTCCTAAACCATTTTTCCCCTAACAGCATCAACACTGTGACAGAGCTTAATTTGTGTACTCTAAATTTTAACTAATAATACAAGGTTTGAACCGGTGTTTGAAACAGTAGTCTGCAATAACGGCGAACGATGGCAACATTAATTTCTGTATTGTCGTTATGCTTATTTTCAGTTTAAATTAGTTACCTGACATAAACTTGAAGTGAAGACCAGTAACTGCAAAAATGCTCAGAATTACAATGTGAGTGTATGTTGATTACCTTATGGCGAGTATTTATATAGTTGAACAAAGTTGAATGTCTTTCTTCTAAGGAATAAGGCTAAAAGCACATTGAACTTTATATATAGAACAGTACAATTCTGTTTATTATTAAGCAGCTTGCCAATAGTTACTGTTAGAAGACTAGCATAGAGAATCCATGCTCCCACAATGGGAGTTTCACTGACTATTAGTTGACAAAATATTCAGTAGTATAAAAATCAGTTTTAAGATTGCAAGGAATATTTTGAAGAAGTAAATAAAGAGGTTTCAAAAGAGCATTTTAATTGTACTAATGTTCTATGCGTGTATAGATCCATGAGATGATTTTACATTGGATGACGTGAGAAAATGTTTTTAAACATTATTGCCTACACATTCCCTAAATTATTGATTTCATAACAGCTGCTGCTGCATCAGGCGCGTTTGTGACTCGCCTTGATGGCTGATGCTCAATATTTACTCGGTAAATAGTGGGTCTTGACTAACTCATTATGTAGACATGAAATATATATAGATATTACGCTGTGCTGCTTTACATAAACCTTGATTACTCTACATCAAGGTAAATCATTCCTAACAATTCTGTTTTACAGGCGTCAGGGAGAAGCTTTGATGCCTATAGGAATGGACGGTATTTATTAATAGAGAGAGAGAGAGAGAGAGAGAGAGAGAGAGAGAGAGAGAGAGAGAGAGAGAGAGAGAGAGAGAGAGAGAGAGAGACTAAGTATTTACGAAGATGGTTGATAGGACAATGTCCCTCAACAGGCGATATAGATGGTCTTCATTGCTGACTTTTAATTTTTACATACTGGCTTTATTTATAAAAAAAAAAAGATAAAAGAAGGGTGTTAAAAAGCTTTTTAAAAAAGATACCATGAAATGGCTCTTGGTTTCTTGTAATCGGTTTCTTGAAATTTATTAATGTTAGGAGTTTTATAAAGACCTAGCCATTTTGAAAGTGCTGGTAGATCATAAAATTCATCTTGTTGCTTCTTTAATCGGGTCGTTTCATAAGATGTAAAATCAGATTCTTGCAGTCTTCGTCAGACTTCTGGTACAAAGGAAACTTTAAGCATAAGAAAGACATATTCAGTGCAAGTTCACTGACAGTCTTCGTCGCTTGTGAAGACAGAGATTGGATGATAATGAATATTATATTTTAAAAAGTTCATCTTTTCTTTCCTTCCAAAGCTTTTTATGAAAAGGAGTAGGATTTGCCAGATTTTTCCTCTTTAATCCTCATGTCACACCCTATATTTCTCTCCCCAAATTCTGTCTTCCCAATTGTCACATCTTATTCGGTTCCCAAAAGAAAATATTAGTCTTTATCGCACGCCACCGCCTATCATAATCGATTACAAAAACATTACACTTTTTTCAACCGCCTCCAGCGCCAAGTTTCCGCCTATTTCATCCTCATACAAAAGAACTTCGAACGTGATAAGACAATTGTTATTGTCCTGTGATATCACAGTATAATATGAAGTGTTAGGCTTTAATATTTGTTTTTATTTCTCAAAAGGATTTAGGGTACAATTTTTGCTTAACTAGTGTAATATTTCATATGTATCCGGAGCAGAGTATGCCAATTTCCTTAAAACTGAGTTAGATTTACAAAGAGAGGTAATTTTATACGTCGTGTCACCGCTGAGAATTTACTTCACTTATCTGTCTAGTTGTGTCCGTGCAGAATACAAGCCAAGACCTGTATACGTATGTTCAGTTCCACCAGACTCAACAGAATGCTTGAAATGAACAGCAGCTACATCTCTGAATCTTCCGTTGTGAAACTATAGAGCTTGCTGATGTCATTTTCTTGGAAGACGGAATTGAAATAATGCATATCAAACTTCCACCTGGAAATTGGTCACAGTGACACCAGACTTGCAACTGAATATTGCACTCAGATCGATTGTAAGGGTTATCGTCCATCGCACAAGAAAAATAAACTCTACAAAAAAGAGATCTAAAATAATAATAATAATAATAATAATAATAATAATAATAATAATAATAATAATAATAATAATAATAATAATAATAATAATAATAATAATCTGTTTCATTGGAAGTCAATGAATTTGTGTGCTTGTGTATGACGTACGGAAATTATCATACTTCCTTGACAAAAAATTCAACTTTCAACTCATATCACAGTAGAAAGCTACGTATCATGGAGCATACTTCCATCCTTGCTTCATTCCTTCCATCTGTTCTCCAATTTCTCTGACTTTTACCTCTTAGTGTAACTGTGGGGTATAGAAATTCATTTCTCAGTATAATATGGTTCGGATTCCACAATAAGCTGTAGGTCCCGTTGCTAGGTAACCAGTTGGTTCTTAGCCACGTAAAATAAATCTGATCCTTCGGGCCAGCCTTAGGAGAGCTGTTAATCAGCTCAGTGGTCTGGTTAAACTAAGGTATACTTAACTTTTCTCCGAGTTTCACCTTAAGGTCGCAGCACTTCATATGATTTATTTTCTCGGTCTCTTCATTTCGCTGTCCATCCACTTTAAATTCCTCTGTTCACTATCTGAAGCACCGAATGGCTGAAAGTGCCCAGTGCTTGACTTCATAGCCTAGATTACACTTTGTATGTATCTTCTACGAAATGAACTTCAGATGTTCATGCTTGGCTTTATAGCTTAATTTCACAAATTATTTGGTTATATTATCGGAATGGCAAGAGTATAAACTGACCAGATTATAAGAAATTTTTTTGGTAAACGGAAGCTACGGAAAAATAGATTGCATCAAGCATCGAATAATATGTGACGTGAATTTCGAATATACATGGTTCGAAATTTACATGAAATCTGAATTACGGAATCCGTTTTTGGCCACTGTCGTCGTGTTGACAAGTGCAGAGGTATTCAGCACTGAACGAATATGTTTATTGGATGTGTACTGCAGAATGTAAACACGAACGTTCCGTACTGACTCGTGCTCTCCATCGCGGTAATTGGAAAAAAATGATCAGTCAGCCGTGATTATTTTGCTTTTTGTTTTGTTTCATACAGGATGCTGAAGTTGGAGGTCGTCGTGTTGAACGAAACAAGATCAGCGTCAGTAACGATTTATGTATGATTTTAATTTTTTTTTTTTTTTTTTTTTGGTTATACGAATGACTTGATTACTCTCTAGCGTTGCTTATAATTCCTGTTAATATTTTTATACAATTAATTATGAACTGTCTCTCTTTATTTTTCACTTTTGATATACTGGAATTTTTTTTATTCTTTGTCTAAACACTAATATTGTCACTCTTGGCACATTTTATCAACAGCCGTAAGAAAAACATATTTTCATCTGCTGTGCATATTTTTCAAAATGAAGATGAATTTGTTCCATTCCATAGGCAGATGCCTCTAATAAAAAGCAATTGGTGGTCCTTCATGTCGAAAGTAATTGCAAAGGAATAAACAAAATTTGTAGATCACATAATTAGGATGACCAAGTACATCAGGATTAGGAACTCTAGTTTTCATGACACTTGCTTTTGTTTATTTTTTTTTTTTGGGGGGGGGTGGGAGAGGGGAAAGGAATCAGGGCTAGCCAAACAAAATCCAGGCAATGCCAGTGTATTCAGAAATAAGAACTTCCCTTCCAACACAACATCGGAAGTACCTCATGAGCAATGAACAGGATACAGAACTATAAGCTCTTAGCAGATAATTTTCGCCAGGTGTTTTGTCACTTCAGTTCGTAAATGAATTCTTAAAAACTCGGTACGAGTGCCTACAGTTAATATCAAGGTTCAAAGTGACATAATATTTTCCTTATCAATCCGACGTTTCTAAACAACGCAACTGAAAGGCATCTTTGCTTTTCGACAGAATATCCGTTATCAATACTAGGACAAATGAATTCTGAGTTTGAAACAAAACATATGCTACACTTACAATGTTTGGGATAACTTTTCTAATGGTCTTTTTCTTTCTACGTAACATGCTTTAGTTCAGTTGTAAATGTTACATGTTCACTTAGTAGACCAAATAGTCGTTAGGATTTATTTTCAAAAGCTAAATTTTCATTTCAGGCATTCATCTTTTCAGAAATACTAGGTCGGTAATCACAAGAAAAGTTTTCTAAAATTACCGGTGTGAAATTATCCGCGAAAATTTGTCTTTCATATCCAGCAAAATAACGCTTATAAACTCCGTACAGAATTACTGTCTAAAATTCTCTTGTTTTGTGCCACAGACTACGAATGTATAACCAACGGTACCACCATTATGCTTCAAAAGTCTTGTTATCTCTTTGACCTACATTAAGCTCTTACAAGCGCCTTATAAAAATCCGCTTATTGAATTACAGTTCAATGAATTTACTTTTTTGTCTTTTTTAATTGCGAAAGTATAATAATGCTTAAAATGCTCGTGACCGAAGGTGAAAGAACAGGACAAAACCCAGGAATAAGAGAACGTGGTAATACTGAGTGTTAACTATGCGTGAGCTATATTACAATGTGAATCCTGACAAAATTATTTTGTTCGCAAAAATAGTAAACTATAATTAAATGTCTGCGGTGCAAAAAGTTCATATTTCATATGTTATTTGTTGCTTGAATTATAGATTATGATAGGTGTGTTATACATTTCCTTAAAGAAAGCTGCCGGCGTTGTTGTGACCTTTCTGTAAATTCAGATATCTTAGCTTCACGTAATTAATGACAGGGGACTTGAATAATATATTTCAGTAGGAGATAGACAAAGATTTGTCCTTGAATGTGAGGTTTCAAAATGATGATGTGTTGTTCGGTACACGGGAAAGGGCTTGTTGCCATTTAAGAAACGAGAATTTGGGGGAAAAGGTGTTAGTTATTTAGTATTTGTTCCTAGTCTGTGATTATGAAAAGATTGTTCTTAACAAACAGGGGATCTCGACAGAGGTACCTCTTTCATTTGCAGGTGAGATAGTATACAGCTAATTGCCTTAAATAGCGAAATTATTCCTCATGATTTGAAATGCTTCCTCGACAGCAAACCAAACCAAAAATCTAAAATAGTAAAGTTTTGGAAACACTAACGTAAGGAAGGATTTCCGAGCGTATAAGTCAAATGAAAGGTGAAATAACAGGAACGCTTTGCTGAAAGCCATACCACCAAGAAATGCAACTTCCACATCATAAATGAAGACTGAGCATGAACAGCGTGAGCGAAATTCTCTTTAGTTTATAATGGGAAAGAGTTTCTTTAGCGGCAAATCGTTCAATCTCTAATGCTGGATACAAAAATCTTTAATGCTGCATACAAAGATCTTTAATGCTGCATACAAAAATCTTTAATGCTGCATACAAAAATCTTCCTTTAATGCTGTATACAAAAATCTTTAATGCTGGATACAAAAATCTTTAATTCTACATATAAAAACTTTGTTACCTGGCTGGGCTCAGTCATAGAAACTTTCCATTAACTTTCTTCATATTTCGGCAAATTACTTCTAGAGGTTTAGCGTCAACTCTCTGACACACACACACAGACGAAAATAATACCTTCGTTGTCGGTGGTAAAACACTTTTACTTTGCAGATTTACAATTCCTTTGACGCTTCAACTTAAGTAAGAGTGTCTGTGTGAAAAACGTGTGTTGTGTAAGTGAAACAAGCCGAGAAACAATTCTGGAGCAGCAGGAGGTAAATTAAACTTAAGTCACTGACATTACAGAAGAATTTTTATCAGTCACATAAAATAGAAAATTGATTTACTGGAAGGGTTATTTCTCACGAGTCTCAAAATATACTTCGGACACAAAATCTTTAAAAGGAACATTTGTCTGGTGATTATTAAAAAAAAGTCTGCACCTGGCAAAACCTTTAGTTTTTTCTATGAAAGACAAAACTGAACTTTGAGAAATTATTTAATAGAAAAGGCTAATAGTTATAATGGTACGGAAAAAGCTGTTGTACTAATATAATATAATGATATTCCTTGGAAACACTATATAAATATTTCCAAACAATTTGAAAACATTAGTAACATAAGAAAACTTAGATTCTAAAATAAAAAAACGCTCGTACATCCAAATCTGTGTTAGCCATAAAACATTCCACAAGTATTCATATCGCCGTGATCAAACTTTAGAATAAGGATTGAGATAGAATTCGGAAGAAATGGGAAACGGAAGTAGGGACTAGATTGGGGTGTGTGGTGGTAGGGGGGACGGAAGGCTAACCCCCCAGAGAGGAATATGATTAGGCCTGATTAAGTCTTTTGTCCCTTAATTTTCTAACGTTTTCATTCTCCTGACCACATACATTCATTACGCACACGCACACACAAACAGACACAAACACCCACACACACACACACACACATATATACATATATACATATATACAATACACAAATACACACATTTCTATTATTAACAGAAAAAAGAGAAGAACGCTGCATCGATCAATAATGGTTTTGACAGAACACGAGAGAACTGTTTATACAAGGTTGTTGTTATTGATAGGCAAGTAAGAGTACAGAATTCGTTAGGTTCCGGGTAAGCTTACTGATGAAGTGTTCATCTTTAAGAAAGGATACTAAATTATATGGTCCATTTTATCTGATGCAGATACCTGAAGCTGCTTCACTTAAAAACACATGAAAAGGGCCATAATAACCAGGTAATAATTGTCCTAAATGTAATTTAGGAAAATATATTGGATCCACCAGGCGGCTTCTCAGGGTGAGGGCCGATTCCCACAGGGGATACGTTATAGAACCGGGTGGCGATTAACTAATCCAGAATCTTCTAATATACGCAGCCATACCATTAAATGCAAAACAGAAATCAGCTATGAGCATTTTAAGATTATTGGTTATACAAACAACCCTCAAGAACTACTTATTCTCGAAACACTAAATATTAAACAACGAGTTCCTTCGCTGAACTGTCAAACAACCGCTGTACCCTTGTATTCGTCTTAACTCTGCCTTTTTCTGAAAAAATTTTTTGTGTGCTTTATACTTAGTGTGTCCTCGGCCTCTGGAATGGTGGGTTACCTTCCAGCGTTTCTTATGTGCGTCTGTATTTAAGTATGTTGCCTGGTTTTTACTATTTTGTGTATAAGTGTGTCTGTGTTTGAGTGTGTCGTCTGTTCTTAATAATTTTATCTTTTTGTGTTCTGTTTTTATCAGTTTTCTTAGCCTGCTTTCTACGTTTTTTAAAGTATAGTCTTGTATGTAGCTCTTTTAATTAATTTATGTTATTATAGTGTATTTTATTGTCGTAGACCTCCCTGATGATGTGATTACGAATCATGAAACGCCGGAATAAATGGTTACTGTGTCATATATATATATATATATATATATATATATATATATATATATATATATATATATATGTGTGTGTGTGTGTGTGTGTGTGTGTCTGTGTGTATATATAAATATATATATATATATATATATATATATATATATATATATACAGTATATGAATGGAGTAAGGAATACAGACAGGCGGTATTTATACCAAGAAATCCAGAGGTCACCCGTTATGTCACTCCAGTTGATAGCTTCTTAATCTTCTTAATCGCTGGTTGGAGGAAGGTTTTATCTATAATATCTGAGTCCCATGATCCTTTTGATAGATTCATCGTATTTCTCTGTTTAATCAGGGCTGATTCAACCATCTGGCTTTTGAACCGACAATTGCTGCTATAAATTATGCGAAATGCACTTCAGTTTATCCTGTGGTTATGGTTATTTATAAGGTTAAAAATGGCTCAGCTTTGTTGGCTATACCATACTGACCTTTTATGTTGTATTAATAATCTGCGGGAGTGATTTACCAGTAAAACCGATATACGATTTGTCACAGTCGAGGCAAGGGATTTCGTATACCCCTGTGTCTTTGGGGACTGGCTTTTGTTGGACGTTAATCAGGGATTTGACTAATGTATTTAGGTAAGTAAAAGCAAAAGGGTTTAGAATTTCCAAGAGTCTGTGTCAATGTCTTAGTCCTGTCCAGATGTGGGATTTTAATTTTATTGTTGGGTGTCTCTTTAGTCTTGTTTTGCGGTGGACGATAGAATACTGTGTTAGCTTTATGGATCGTTTTCTGAATTATATGGTCAGGGTATTTCAAAGATGACAAATGCCTACGGATTAGTTCAGATTCCTTTTCTAGGAAATCCAGGGAGTAAATCTGTAATGCTCTTAAGAATAAATTGCTGACTACGCCAATCTTGATACATCTGTCACGACAACTAAAGTAGTGTGTGTATGTATACAGAAGACCAGCTTTTTCACTTACATACATACATACACTATTTTAGTTATCATGACAGATTTATCAAGATCGGCCTAGCCAGCAATTTATTCTTAAGAGCCTTACGGGTTTGCTCTCCGCACTTCCTAGAAAAGGAATTTGAACTAATCCGTGGGCAGCTGTCATCTTTGAAATACCCTGACCATAAAATTCACAAAGCGATCCATAAAGCTAATACAATATTCTATCGTCCCCGGCAAAACATGACTGGAGTGACACCCAACAATTACATTAAAATCCTACACCTGGACAGGGTTAAGACGCTGACACAGACTCTTGGAAATTCTAACCCTTTTGCTTTACCTACCCAAATACCTCAGCCAAATCCCTGATTAACGTCCGACAAAAGCCAGTCCCCAAAGACACAGGGGTATATGAAATACCTTGCCTCGACTGTGACAAATCGTATATCGATTTTACTGGTACAGTGAATCGAAGAAGAAGAAGTGAATCACTTCCCCAGATACTAATACAACATAAAAGGTCATCTCGTATAATTTATAGCAGCAATTGTCGGTTCAAAAGCAAGATGGTTGAATCAGCCCTGATTAAATAGAGAAATACGATGAATCTATCAAAAGGATCATGGGACTCAGATATTATAGATAAAATCTTCCTCCAACCAGCGATTAAGAAGATTAAGAAGCTGTCAACTGGGGTGACGTAACGGGTGACCTCTGGACTTCTTGGTATAAATACCGCCTGTCTGTATTCCATACTTCATTCGTATACTTGCCAGTAGAAGGAGTCAGTTTGGTCTCTGAAATATAGCAACAGCTTTCTATCTTAAGCGTTCTTATGGACTCCTTCTGTTATATATATATATATATATATATATATATATATATATATATATATATATATATATATATATATATATATATATATATATATATATATATATATATATATATATATATATATTATGTATCTATCTATCTATTTATCTATCTATCTATCTATCTATCTATCTATCTATCTATCTATCTATCTATCTATCTATATATATATATATATATATATATATATATATATATATATATATATATATATATATATATAGATAGATAGATAGATAGATAGATAGATAGATAGATATACTTTTCATTCATCCACATCTTGAGACTTCTTTAGTCTCAGGACGTATTCTCGCTCTTTATAAATATTTTTAACTAATGCTAATCTTTTTAGGTCGATCTTACTCATCCGTATAATTGTCACTCACACCTTCCTACTTCTCTTTTATATTAACATCATCAAAAATTTTCGCGTCTCTTAGAAAACCGAAACCCAGCCGACTTTTTCGTCCTTTCATTTTTCCGCACAGTGCACTTAAATAGGAAATTAAATAAAAAACTAAAAGGATAAATAAATAATTAAGTTTAAAATGAGTTTCACAAAAGAAATATCGTAAAGATATATAAATATATAATCATATCTGTAAGTATATACATACTATAGACATACGTACACACATACTTTATATGTGAATGATCTAAATTTTGTTGAGGATGCCCGCCTCGCTGACAAAGATATATAGCCGCTCTATATTGCAATCCTCACCAGCAAGGATAAAACGTCCATCTCTCGCGAGTCGCTCTTGTATGTCCATTCCTTAGTCTGCACAACACCGTTTCTTGTCTCCTTGGGATATAGGGATATGACCAAGGAGACACTGATGACATAATACTGCTCATCTTTTGGTTTGTTTCAGTTCTTTCCCAAAGGGATTGCCAAAGGTTTTTCATTTTCTGACGTACAGTACAAAAGGATAAAATTCCCGATATGGTAGTAGGCATCTCCTGGGTTCTGGGGAGGTGGCTGCTGACTTAGCAAGTTGATCAGCTTGCTTGTTCCCAACCACCCCAGCATGGGAAGGCACCCAGCAAAAATTTACTTCTTTACCTTTTCTTTTCACTAAAAGCAGCCGTTCCATCATCTGTAAAATCAGTAGGTTCAAAGAGTTAAAAGATTCAAAAGACTAGAACATTTCTCGAGTCACAATATATAGTAAAACTATTTCCATTCTGATTTCAAATTTCCTTTACGCCCTTTAAAATTGCATGCAGTTCTGCTGTAAAAATATATGCAACACAAGATAACCTCCCGCTTCTTTTTACATCAGGGAAGGCCACTCCAAAGCCGGCGCCAGCATCCGACTTTGAGCCATCCGCGAAAACTACTACGGAGATATCGTGTTGGGAAGGTTCCAGAGGGGGCGTGGGTTTGGCGGCTAACCGAATACCTAGCCGGTAAAATCTCCATCCTTGGCATGTTAAATTGCCTGGTTATACATTTTACTCTAAAAGAATATGGTTGAGTTTGCTTGGGGTGATTTTCATAAAATTGCCTATGCCTTTCATTTCTCATACAAATGCTAGTTAAGGCCTTAGGGAGCTTCCGAAATCTGTACCAGCTCTGAGCCAGCGGACTTTGGTAATGAAGATCCTGAGGCATCTCACCAGCGTCTACAAGCATGCTCTCAGTGGGAGATGATTTAAATACCTGTAGACCATCCTGATCCTCCATGATGAATTGAATTAAGCATTTTAAGGCTATTAGGCTTTGCTGAGGTGTACACTTTACACCCATAAGTTAATTTTGAAAAGGTCCAGGCTTTGTATAGTCTCAGCATCTGAGTTCGGTCAGCACCTCAGGAAGTGTGGAACAGAACTTTCTGGACATTCATCGCATTCAAGCATTTCGTCTTAATATATTTCAGATGCGGAATCTATGTCAGCTGGCTATCAAAAGTTAACCAAAGATACCTTGTTTCACCAAAACAGATCTTTTCAAGCATACCTTGAAGTAATAAATGAGGGATTCTTGAAAAGTATTTCGGCTGATAATTACCAGACAAAATGTAAGAGGAAACTGTTACGAATTCGTCTGCGTTTATCAAATTAGCCCAGTCATTTGAATGTAATGTAAAGATTTAAACCTGAAAAGCACATTAAGAGGTACAAAATGGGTGTATATGTTTCTGAGAAAGACTTCCATTATTCGCACTGGTATCATAACTAAGGGGAAGATTGCTGAAAGATATAGGATGTGAAATAAACAAAGTATTACTACAGTATGGAGGGAAGGTACAATTTTACAGCGGCAATTGATACAAATAAAGAATAATTGCCGATCTTTACAGACAAACAGATAAAGTTTTGAGCTTTAAAAAGTATTCATCTGTAGGTTATAACAAGATGCCAACATTTTATTTACTTTTTTATACGTAATATATCCGACAATAAATCGAAAGATTACCATCGATACATTTATAGATACATTCATAGAGTAAGGGTATTACCACAATCTTGCCTTTGAACTAATTGCAGCTTAAGTGTAAAATCTAAAAAAAAAAAAAAAAAAAAATACTTCACTCTCATTTCCCTTCTTTCATGACACCACTGACATATTTCCTAACATTTTTTTTTTCGGCATCATTTCCATCAGTCATCATCCTCATTCGTATTGCGTTTTTGCCTCTCCATCCAACCTCGTTTAATGACCTATTCATTGCTTTCAATAGCAGAGAGACTTTCATGATCGCTTTTATGAATGCGCCGAAAATAAAGCAGTCTTTCGTTGCTCTTTCAGAGGAAATATATTTTCTTCTAACACTTGCAGTGCTAAGTCATAACGTGTAAATTATGTAACACACACACACACACATATATATATATATATATATATATATATATATATATATGTATATATATATAATATATATGTGTATATATAACTAAATCGCGCATAGTGTTTGGTCTTAATTTTATATAATTCATATTGTAATCATACAGATAACAGACATGCTGAAAGTTGCAGTACATTTACGAAGAACATTCCTTGCCTAATATTTCTCTTTCCTCAACACACTGCAAGCTTAACACTTCTCCATTATAATATAGTAATGCGTGATGTTACTACATGCATGATTTTTTTTTCTATTTTGTGTCGATACAAATAAAATGTGATATGGTCTGTTAATCATAGATTTCTTAGTTTACTCTGAGTTATTAAGAATGTTTCGATGAGTATTTCATTTGTTGACATCATTTCGTTTTATTTTGTAAGAATATAGCGAGTACATTATTTTAATACATGATAATTCTTATTATGAAAGATAATTTGATTACGATGTGTAACTGATTTTTTTTTATTTTGTTACTTTGTTGCTTTTGCGGTTTGATATATAAAAAAAACTTGCCCCAAGATATTACGATTCCTGTTTATGTTACTCTAGCATTCCTTCCTCCAGTAGGTCGTCCCTATTTCCAATTTTCTTTTTGTCTCCCCTTTTTCATTTTCCTTTTTCCAATTTCCAGGATAAAATCCACTTTTCTGTCCTCTTTTCCTTCAATATATTTTGTCCTCCTCATTCTCCTACATATCACCCTCCTTTGCAAGCCTTGCTATCAGCACTTGCTGTTATGCTACTCATTCTTCCATCTAAGTTGCTCACTCTCTCCCCTTCTTTCCTCCTCTCCTCCTCTCTTATTCTTATGCCGTTTCCCTATCACAAACTATTTTTAACGTTAGTGATCCATGTTGTTGCTGCTGCAAGGTTCCTTTTGCAAGTATGCGCGGAGGCTGCATTTTTACGGCGTAGGCTACTGTTGTGGAGAGAGAGAGAGAGAGAGAGAGAGAGAGAGAGAGAGAGAGAGAGAGTAAAGCTACCTTACCGTCATGAGTATTATCAGCTCACTTTATGTGCAAAATTCAGCTTTGGGTGATGACACTGGAAAAACTGGTAGGTTAGGGTATCACTTCAAAAGTATACGAAAGTTTCGTTGTTATAAGGTTTTTTTCATTAATGTATCTTTCAGTGATATAATGTATGGCTTTCACAGCAAGTACAGACCTTCAACACAGATTTCATCAGTTAAATTATGAAATTAATTCGGTTCGCTCAAAAAAAGTTCCTAGAGCATAATTATGGAGAAGCATTCCAAAAAAATAAATTGTAACGCATCATCTTTAAAAATTATTAGGAATATGTCACCTGAATATTAACACAAGCTCTTTGATCAGGTGACGACTCACATTAAATAACTGAGTGAGGCGAATAAGAATACTCTAGAATTAATTACTTAACCCAGTCGCAACCGACAGGTCAAGAACTGATTGGCGAACAATATTTTCGTTCTTGAATTTAGCCTTTTTTTAATCTAACCAGACAGCTTTACGAACATAGAAATCTTCTAAAGTGTTTATTTACACATCTATCAGGTGGCAAAGTCTAGGAATCTTAGTGATATAAAAATCATCTCTGTTTAGTATAGTTATGTGCATTCATATTTTTCATTTATCTCTAGCCTTGTGGGAGAATTAAAAAGTTTAATTAGCTGACTGAAAAAAAACTACTTGGCAATAATCATGTGACGTAGCTTTATGTGGAGGTGAAGCCCAATATAAAGCTTAAGGCATTTTGCATTTATACGTGTATAAGATTTTTTTTTTTAATATCCTCCTTCACATTTGAGAAACTAATTTAGCATAACATAAGTATTTCCCCCACTCGAGTGATTCGAGATCTCTCGAGGCTCCCAGTATGGTCCATAATGAAAAAAAGAACTTGTACTTTTACTACAGTCAGTCGAAAGAATTATGTTATTGATTAGCAATATATTCTGAACCAGCACGTATGTAAATCATCGTGGCAGCTATCTTGGTATGGATTTAACTTAGGGGTAAGTTGTAAAGAATGAGTATTCGCCATTCACCCAGAAACATAAGTTAGCATTATGGATATTAACTTAAAGCCTCATTACGAAACATAAAATCACTTGAGTTTTAAGTAAAAAGAAATTTTTTTTGGTGTATACATATTTTTAGAAGTGAAATAAAGATCAAGACGGTTTTATTAAGATATTAATATATTAATGTCACATTGTGCGTGAGGGAAGGGGATACAATGAGATGATGAAAACTTCACTAGAGTCATTCCAATATACTTAGCCTATACCGTAAGATCATGTTTACATCTTGATTAAATTTACCATGAGTTTGTAATAACAGATTATAATAGTATGTCTTTTTTTGTTATGAATATTTGAATTGCATTTGTATTATTACTAAAAAATTCTCTTTAGTTTAGTGTGGTTAAGCTGGAACCATATATATACTTCTTTTTTTATTCATGGTAATATCTCGATACGTAGTGTCGGCGCGTTAGAGACTTTTCATTTTAGATGTGAATTCTGATGACGATTAAACATGAATTAGTCCTTTTCAGAATGCTCACGCTCTGGATAATTTCCCTCTCCTGATTTTTCCCCAGGACTGAGCATTATTGCAGTTTTGTTCACATTGCTGCGCTGATGAGCTTGCAATTGTCGCTCCTGATTGCTTCTAAATGAAAACTCGTATCCGGAGTCATTTTGGTAAGTGACCCTTTTGTATGAAGTTGCTTGTGTGGAAATTCATGGACAAATGATGCTAGTTGAAATATATTTATTTTAAATTCGCAAGCGTATTTATTGATGTGCGGACGAACGTTCTCGCAAGTATGGTTTTTAATAGTAATTTTGATGTAAGTAAGCGTATATTTCTAATTTTGCAACGGTCCGATAATTATAAGGATTATAATTTACATAACTTATTTATAAAATTATAAATTAAGATCTAAAATCGGAGATTAGTGGTTAAATAATTTGTCTTATTAATTTCATTATTTTTTGTGTTGCAATAATTAAAAGTTGCATGGTTTTTTTTTTTGTCATTTGTATTATTTCATAAGCATACAGGTACTTTATCTGAATACTTGATCCGTAAGATTAATGATGTTAGTCGATCTTGGGGAATTGAATTTCTGCTGATTTTATTATATATACATACATATATATATATATATATATATATATATATATATATATATATATATATACATATATATATATATATATATATATATATATATATGTAAACTTCCATAGAAAGAGTTCATAAATGTAAATATTAGCATTGTCATAATCACCATCACCATTGCCTTTTATGCCGTAAAGAGGCTCTGAGAAATTTAGCCACTTATGGCTGTCCCTTGCTCTATTTACCACAAATCTCCACTCATATCCAGCCTCCCTCCACACAGTTTTTACATCCAGATGGGTCTGAGTTTTCTAGTTCTTCGGGTTGCAACGGAAGGCCAATTGACACTATTATGTGTGTCCATGCAGGTGTTGTGCAAAGGGCGTGTCCCCGATATCTCTGTCTCTTATCATTATCTTATCTGCAAATGAAACTTCTGTAATTCCCCTTATAGTATCATTTCTAACTTTACCCTTCTTTTATTCTCAAATAGATGAAATCTTATTGTTTCCTGGCCTTGTTACCCAGGTATTTTCTCGTATCTCTTCTTTATCTTAGTTTAACTTCATTATCCAGACATGAGTACTTAGCATTTGCTGCTTGACGCTCTTCATCGCCTCCGTAAAATTTGTTTACATGTACCTTTTTCTTATGTCTATTCTTAATTGTATTCTACTGTATGTCTCATTCGATAGCCAGTGCTCTGCCAAGTTCTTCATTGGTGGGGTGGGTAGAGCTCTCGGCTAGCACGCTGTCGGCCCAGCGATCGACTCTCCGAGCGGCCAATGAAGAATTAGAGGAATTTATTTCTGGTGATAGAAATTCATTTCTCGTCATAATGCGGTTCGGATTCAACAATAAGCTGTAGGTCCCGTTGCTAGGTAACCAGTTGGTTCATAGCCACGTGAAATAAATCTAATCCTTCGGGCCAGCCCTCTCTAGGAGAGAGCTGTTAATCAGCTCAGTGGTCTGGTTAAACTAAGATATACTTAACTATTTTCCCCATATCTCAGTACGTATCCACCAGGAGACTGATATACATTCTTGGTTTTAAACCAGTCCTTACTGATTGTCTGCTTCTAATCAAATATGGTTCGTAGACCTGCAAATCTGTCTCGGCATTCAGTTAGAAGAGCCATTTGGTGATCACCCTCACGCATCTTTAGTGTTAGAACAAAAACCTTGATAGTCTGTCAACTTTTTTGTTGGGATCCTTTAGTTTCAGTTTAAGTGTGGCAGTGGCAAGCTGGTGATCACTGCTGCGTCTACTCCACTGTAACTTCTGAAATCCCCCATCAATATTATTATTGCTGTTGTCATAGTCGTTGACATCACCTATACCGCCATTTTGAGCAAAATTTGGATTTTATTAGTGAGTGTGTGTCTGAGAGAGAGAGAGAGAGAGAGAGAGAGAGAGAGAGAGAGAGAGAGAGAGAGAGAGAGTTCAACATACCCATTTTATTTTTAGCGCTACTATACATTTTTAGCCTAGCAGAGTTCCAAAGGCAATTAAAACAAAGCCCAGCGAAAGAATGACATTATAGGAATACATTTAAATTTTACCCGGAAATGAGGATTATAGTTTGCATCTGACCTTTTGTGGGAGATAACAGGTGTGAATAAATACTACAGTAGAATAGGGACGTTTGCAAGCTGATCTTTTATTGCTCAGTACCGTCAACGGGGAGGTATAGATTCGCCCCCAGTTAAACAATGAAGCGCTTTTTGAATTGTGTTTTACGTTAATTGTCCACTTCCACAATGAAATGGTCTCTATGAAGTCCTCTCTGAATTTTGCAATTATTGAATGACACTGAAAGACTCTGGAATATGTTTAGACATTTCTGCCATATCTTGTATTGATAGCTCAAAAGCTGTGAATACACACACACACACGCACGCACACACATGGATCCATATTAGCGTGTCGTTGTTTGACCCTCTCGTCCAATATAGTTGGAGCGTAGATATAAAACTAATAATGAGAAGTATGTTCTAAAACATATGAGGAAGTTGGAAAGTTAAAAGACCTTATATCTATTAAAAAAAACATGTGATTAAAATAATGTGATCATTCCAATTATTCAAGTCAGCTCTAATGAAATGTATCTGAATATTACAGATAAAAATGTAAACATTAGATGAACTAGATTTATTTGCGTCATCGTAGCAGAGTGCTTGGAGCATCGTTGCTGGATATAATTTGCACCCAAAAGGAGTAGTTTGGAATAAGCCCACCTGCCACGGTCAGAATTCGAACTTGTGCCTTTAGGGTTGATATATAGGTAAATAGTAGACTTATCCAGTACGCATTAATTAATTATTTATATATATATATATATATATATATATATATATATATATATATATATATATATACATATATATTATATATATATATATATATATATCCTGCGATAAATATTTTTTGTTTGTCAAATGTAAAAAAATAAATGAATTCAAGTCCATTTCGTTCTTGTTTTAATTTTAACTATTATTACTCATGTTATATATATATATATGTGTGTATATATATATATATATATATATATATATATATATATATATATATATATATATATATATATATAACATGAGTAATAATAGCTAAAATTAAAACATTGACGAAATCGAATTGAATTGCTTTATTTTTTTTTACATTTAACAAACCAATAAATATTTATCGCAGGGTATATGTATGCGGAATTATCAGAAGAGCCCCAGTTTATTCACTGTGAAATTTATTCGAACAGTTTCATCCATTTTATATATATATATATATATATATATATATATATATATATATATATTATATGTATATATATATATACCTGTATATATATATATATATATATATATATATATATATATATATATATATATATATATATATATATATATATATGTAAATACTTTTAAGACCTAATGTAACATTACTTATATGATTATATACTGTAGCAGCTAGCTATTTATCGGAATATATTTCTTAAACAATTCAACAACACTCATTAAACGGCAGCTTACCGAGCATCTCCGATGGATGATAAATATTCAAAGGGATTGGTCAGACAGAACGAAGATTAATACAAAGAAAAGAGGAAAAAAACTGTAATAATAATGGCCCAGAGGAAATACAGCTGGGAAATATCTGTTGAAGTGAATTTGATGCCTCTGTTTACGAGGGAACGCTTCCTATCCAAGCTATCTGCATGTAAAAAGTTTTATGAGGTAAAAGAAAATGTAGTGAATAGAAAAAAAACAATAGATTTTGTGATAGTTGTTTTCCCCTCTCTCTCTCTCTCTCTCTCTCTCTCTCTCTCTCTCTCTCTCTCTCTCTCTCTCTCACACCAAGTTTCTCTGCTTCTCTTTCTATCTCTCCATCCTATTTTCATTTTATTTTCTCTTAAATTTATAAGATAAATGATCAGATTTCATAGAAAAAATACTCCCATTAGGAAGTAAATACAAGAATATACAAGAGGAATAAAAAGGTAAATAATGGAACATACCGACTTATCAACTCCGAACTTGTTTAATGGGAAGACTCATACTATATTAAACTAATAAACCGTAATGTCTTATAAGTGTTTGTTAATGTTTGACGCTTGCAACCACTGAGCCGAAACTTTCCTGATTGTTAATAGGCCATTACATTGAAAAGAGAGAGAGAGAGAGAGAGAGAGAAGAGAGAGAGAGAGAGAGAGAGAGAGAGAGAGAGAGAGAGAGAGAGAGATTGGATTAATGGAAGGAGGATGAAGGAGAAATCCCATCTAAAATACACCAGTGGGAAATCTAGAGAAAGTTGTAAAAATTAAATACGTGAGACTAGAGGTCCTAAGTTAATATT
>JANJGK010000005.1:67626078-67641078 GCA_039081455.1 Macrobrachium rosenbergii | reverse complement strand
TGTATTTTCATTAATCTGATAGACAGCTGCACTATAAATCAGCTGCCAAAAGGGGGTCTGCGACTGAGATACGTTCCAAACAAAGAGCAGAGACAGAATTCCGTTTGATGGATAAAGAGACCGTCACAAAACATTCACAGGCGCTAGCAGAATGTCTACAGAGACCTGGCAGTGAATAAAAGCATTGTGAATCACTGCGCGAAGTGTCTATCACCATCTGAAGAAGAACAAGGAAATCTGCGTGAACTCACGCGCCTTGGCCGACCGCAGTAGTGGAACGTGCGGACACTGTTATTCGAGGTGATCGGGGAATCACAATCACACAACTAGCTGCTCAACTTGATAACTCTTTCGGTAGTGTCAACACAGTTGTCCACAACTTGGGTATTCAAAGGTTTGTGCCCCCTGAGTTCTTCCGCACGCTCCACCATTGCACGCTTCACAGATGTATGCGGCCGGCCATTACTCATGAGACCAGGCAGATTTCCTTGTCTTTCTTCTGATGCGCAGTGATTCGCAATGCTTTTATTCACTGCCAGGTCTCTGTAGACATTTTGCAAGCGCCTGTGAATATATGTGATGGTCTCTTTTTCCGCCAAAAGAAATTCTATCACCGCTCTGTTTGGAACGTGCCTTAGGCACATACCCCTTTTTGATAGCCAGTTATACTGCAGCCGTCTATAGGAAATTAATGAAAATACAATGACGTAACGCAGGATTTGTTAAGGATGTCGCACACAAAATGTAAAATTTTTTTAAAGAAAATTGGCCGAGAGAAATATTATGTTGTTGTATTACTTACTGAACGCTCCTCGTACTGTGGTTTGGCTCTTGTTCATAGTAAGCGATTGAGGATATAAAACTATTTTATTATTATTTGATGAATTACAGTTAATATATTATTGCTGAGGGAATATACTTTACGCTGTAAAGCAATGCTAGATGAAGAAATAAGATAGTAGCAACAGAGAACAGCTCCCTTATAAAAGTATATTCCCTCAGCAACAATATATTACCTGTAATCCATCAAGTAATAACAAAATCATTTCATATCCTCAATCGCTTACTATGAATAAAAGCTAAACCAAAGTACGAGGGGCGTTCAATAAGTAATACAACAACGTAATTTTTTTCTCGGTCAATTTTCTTTCAAAAAAATTGAAATTTTGTGTGCGACATCCTTAACAATTCCTGCGTTATGTCATTGCTTTCTGTTTGAAGGGTGCTTAAAGATGCTTAAAGATTAACAACAAGAAACTCTTCTGTTTTACTAACAATTTCCCCAAAAGCTTCCCAAGACAAAGCAATTCTGTTTTAATGAATTTTTAAAAATATTTTTGCCCGTAATTTTACACGTTTAAGAACACGAAAAGATTAAGATCCTCAGCATTTGTATTTCTTATACTCAAGAATTACTAAATAGTTTTTACCATGGAATATTTTACTCTCATCTTATTTGTATATATACTCGTATATATATATATATATATATATATATATATATATATATATATATATATATATATATATATATATATTTATATATATACTGTATATATATATATATATATATATATATATATATATATATATGTTGTGTGTGCGTGTTTGTTTATTACATTTGCTGCATAATCCTTTCCATATCGTTTGCAAAATCAATGATATTTTTATTCCGATATGTGATACCATTTGTACATTATTTTTCCACGGTGAGAGAGAGAGAGAGAGAGAGAGAGAGAGAGAGAGAGAGAGAGAGGAGGGGGTGAGGGTAATGTTATATTTAAGAAAATAGCTACCAGAAAAATGTTCGGTCAGAATGTAGGAAACAAACAGCAAAGAGTTAACATGGAAGAGATTTGATTATGAAAGAGAAGGGAAATAAAACGTCTCTTTAAAGTATATGAGAATTACATCGGGCCCTGTAATAAGTGACACCAAATGGGACTTTGTATAAAAGCAAAGTGCTGTTGATAGTAACCTAAATTTCCCAAAGAATCCTTAACGCCGAGTATTCATGTGCTTTTTCTTTTCATTTGCCAAAATAAATTACTGTCTTGATAAAACACAATTCACGTTTATTTCACTTGTTAAAAGAAAGACAATATATTAAGACAGTATCTTTAATTTAACAAGTGTATCATCTCTTTTGAATGAGCAATCGCGGATAATAACCTGAGCATTTTTTTGTTTAATGTTGCGTTAGTGGCGCCCTGAGCGAACTCTTTAAGTGCCGCCCCATTTCCGCGCTATAAAAAGTGTTCAGGTGGTGAAAATTAAACGCACATTTTAAGCCTTAACATCTCAACATTTATTCTATTTCATAAAGCTAAAACAAAAACAACACAGCAAATTTGCAACGGAATCCTACGAGTTTTGTTAGAAGCGAATTCGCTAATAACAACACCATACCAAGTTCTGGCGTGAAAATAGCACATTTTGTAGGGCAGCGTAATATAAACAAACCCCCACAATTAGCTACTATCCCTCCTTTATTTACTTCTCCAAAATCCTACTTTTCATCTAATCATCTCTGTTATATTTAATTTTCATTTTCATAAATAGATTGTTTATTATAAGCTATGGCTTTAAAACGTCAGATGCTCCAGTTTACATTTAAGTATAAAAATCAATCATTTCACGGCTCTGTCGAATAAATTATGATGTCTATTTCATCAAGAAAATCCTGTTAATTTTCTATTTTGTCTAATATGGTATAAGTAATATTTAAAATTCCATTTCGTCTGTACACTTTCCTTACATTTTTGGCTCTGTCATTAATGGGTTTTGTGTGTTTTTCTTTTAGTGTTGCTTATTTCAGAGAAAAACATGACCTCGAACAATGAAACCTCTGTTTTATCTGTTGATTCTTATGCAGCGTCCTATCTTTTGTATAAAAAAGTACCAAATATCTTCCATCCCCTTGAGAATGATTTATAGTTTCAAATTTGTGTCAGATTTATGGATAAAATTCATTGTTTTCTTAACTCATCATGGTTTCCAATAAATTAAAAGAAAGTTAATTAAGGGTATTTCTTCAAGAAAAGAAATTAGACAGAACGTGATGGTATTTTGTCTGGTTTTATTTGAAGTAAGTGATTTTTTTTCAGGGAATTCCCGTAATTTCTTTTCAGAATGTTAAAGGATCTCTTTTAGTTCATATAAAAACAGTTCAATTTATTTCCCTCTCATTATTTTCATTTTTTTTTTCATATAATTCTTTCTGGCAATCCCAAACTTCGTTAACTTGTGCTTTATATACATGCGAAATCATCAGGAGCGCACCATGACATTAAAATTCCCTTTGACACACGAATTTGTATAGTGCTTGCGTCTGTGCTCAGGATTCAATTGGATAAGCATTTAAAGCAAGTTTCTGTACAAATTGCATTTTTCCCTTTGAACTTGGGCTATGATGAAGAACTCTTTCAATTTACTGTTTTTATCTTTTACTTTTCCATGATATTTTCAGTTTTTCTGCCATTCTTCCACAGTATTTTTTGTCATTTTTGGAATCTTGCGAGATACTTTCAGTCTTTCCTAAATTTTAAAGTGTCGTTGTTTACTTTTAGCTAAATCGATATTTCAACCTTCTTCACTTCTGCGCTACCCTGAATTAAAGGCTTCTTTTAGGACATAATCTCGTAATCTCGTTCCTCTCTCTAACACCATGAAATGATAACTTCAACCATTTTACCTTTCATCCGTATGCATCACATCATCCATCATTAATATATATATATATATATATATATATATATATATATATATATATATATATACTCATATATATATATAGGGAGACCTCTTCCAAGCCACCTCACCCGCTTAGCTTGCAATAATGTATCGTATAAACTTGATTTACTTTTATTCCAATTGAAACAGATACAGTAACGTTAATAACACCGCCGACTAACGAAGGCAGGTTGTGGAAAAATATTGTCCCCTCCTGAAAAATCTCACATTTCTCACCCCTTAGTAATCTTTTAATCCTCTTCCTTGACTTAGTGACTGCTCGAGACCTTTCTTCAAGGAAATACTTTTTTGGAGACCAAAGAGAAAGTTTGGGCGACTCCATTCCCACATGGTTCCCACATGGCCCCTACTTTGGTTCCCACATGGCCCCTACTTTGTAAGAAGCTAAGCGATGACGCTTCCATCTGGAAGGAGGAGAGACGCAATCCTCACAAAGTCATAAAAGGGCCGACAACGACCCACGCTCTCTCAGAACTCTGGCAGAACTCAGAAATGCCCTGCTGCAGAATCCACTCACTTGCCCCTTTTCCTCTGCTCCTTCAGAGCCTTGACCTTTCCACGTGGCTGCTTCGAGCCTTAGTCTTTTTACAGTGCAAGTCCCATAAATTTTTGCCCTCCATGAAGACGAGGGCCCCCATCTCCGACTAAAAGGTCAAATACCAGAATCGAGGTTTTGAACCAGTCATAAATCTGCTATTTTTCCACTGCATGTATTTCCTTTTCCGAAGTGCAATTTTCCACACAGAGACCTTACTTGTTTAGTGCAGTGAGTAAATGTCCAAAATTCGAGTGTGTTTACCAGTGCCTAGAATTGAGTTGCTTTGGCACCTTCTGTGTACCCCCTCAATTCTCCTTAATCATGCTACCTAGTTTTGTGTAAATACCGAATGCGTTCTCGATTGCAGAGGGAGTTGCTGGCTGTGGAATCAACTGTTCATCTTGTGCTTGTGACATGGTCCTAACCACTTTACCTCACCCAACGGCGTTCTTTGAAGTGGATTTTTCCCCAGTTCTTTTATTGTTTAATTTGTTGTAAATTTAGTTATTCGATAGGACTCTGTTTTACCTGTCTGGTTTTTGAAATTCCCCATTCTTATGATTTCATTGTTAATTGTAAATATAAGTGATTTTAAGTGACCCTAAGTGTTTATCTGCAACCTTCCCTGTTGTAGTAAGGCCTTCAGCTTAGATTTTTTGTGTGTTTTACCTGAATCAACACCTTTAGTCAGTCAGATTTGAAAGTTCCGTGGTAAGTTCCACAACCCCTCCCAGGTAAAAACCTAATATATATATATATATATATATATATATATATATATATATATATATATATATATATATATATATATATATATATATATATATATATATACATATATATATATATATATATATATATATATATATATATATATATATATATATATATATATATATATATGTGTGTGTGTGTGTGTGTGTGTGTGTATGTGTGTATGTGTGTATGCATATATATACACATGCACACGCACAAACCATATATATATATATATATATATATATATATATATATATATATATATATATATATATATATATATATATATATATTATATACATATCAGCGTGTGTGCGTCCTTCAAAAACACACTTCAAAGGAAATATTACCGAAAAGCTTAACGTGAAAAATTTAATTCATGAATGCTTCTGGGGATTATGTAATTCAAAAAGCAGATGTTTCTGAAATTATTTTCATTTAAATGAATTGTTCTTTTCCTAACATTTCGTTTTTCCAGCCTGCTTCTTCAGTTACAAATGTTCCAATTAATGTTTAAGAAAAATTATGAAAATATTTTGCTTTTTATACGGTATTCAAAACCTCATGAATATATAAAATGAATGAATTTTAGTGCGGGAAAAAAATTGTAGAATAATTTTTTTAACAAACAACCGGGGAAAGGAAGAGAAATGGAAAAAAGCTGGGAGCATGAAAATATATCACCAAAACAACAAATCGAGAGAGAGAAAGAGAGAGAATTCCAAAATATGATATTAAAAAGAGCCGCCTTGTCGGCCACCATTTGGCCAGGAAAGTAGGGAAATCCTCTTATCTCCTCTCCCCTTATTGCCAGGGAAGACTTGACTGCTAAAAGGCCCCTGTGGAGGCTAGGCTCCCGGCGTCTCGCATGTGAACCAGTTTCCATATACTGTATGTTCCATATGTAGGTGTGTTTGATGATGTCGATGTATACACATCGACATCTGTGAACAGATGTACGGAAACTCACATCATATAATAACACTGATTCATTTTTAAGTGTCTGAACTGATTTACATTTGCATCTTTACAAACATTTAACTTTTTCTCTCCCCTGGGACATTAACATTTGTCATGCGTACGCTCCATTGATTCTATGTTAATTTTGTTCCACAACTCTGTTATATCACTCATGAAAGTTACTATACGCAAACACCAATAATAACCTTCCAGTGACCTCGATATTCGATTTGCTACAACAGTTCTAGTTCCTGTGTGAGTCAGTCACTTCCATTCTGTACCAGGTTCTTATTTCTCCATTTTCATGGCCTCCATTAACCTTCATTAGAATATAAAGGTTAAACTGCATTTCGGATTTCTCCTCTTGAAATCGTTTTTCATATACTTTTGCTGTTATCTGCAGCTTCTTTACAGCCGTCAGGTATCCCTGTAATCCTCAAGTATCCAATAACAGTAGTCAATTAACAAAGGCTTCTCTCACAAAATTTGCACATCCACTTCTGGTGCACCTTGACTTCCGCCATCACTCCATCAATACAATTTTACAAACGCCGTGGAAAAATAATTCATTCTTACCTGACTTCTATGCCTTGTTTACTTTTCCACCATCAGCTTACCATGTGATTCATCCAACAAATCCCATGTGCTAAAACTTTTTGCATCTCTGTCAGAGGTTTTCTCCAGTTTCATGTGAAAACCAAGTAGTTTCTTATAATGTTTTCTTCCTTGCCAAAGCTCCCACTACTCTTTCTATATCATTCCATCTGTTTCTGTCTTTCTTTCTCATTCAGAAACCTACCACAGATTGTGCATTATACGTTTCTCATTGAGAAAGACAGGGAAAGTACATTGAATGGCTTAGAAACATTGGTGGGAGATTTGTTATTGTCCATTTAATGATTTTCCCTTCCTCATTGTGATAGGTGAAAATATTCCTCCAGTTCATTTCTTTCGAGCCTTCCTCTGTTCCAGACTTACTTTCTCAGCCTTGTCGGCAATCTCAATCCAGTACCTTTCCTTCCCCTCAACTAGCGTTGCCTTTCCAATCTTCAGTTTTCTCCCTCCTTCGCACATGTCCTCACTACATCCTCAGCAGTCACGTACTCAAGGGTAAGTCATTCTGACTATTGCATCATTCATTTTTATGTATAACCCGTAACTCAGTACTTCATCTCTCCATTTGCCACGTTTACATACGGTGTCATGTGCCAAATGACTATTCACTTGATATTCTACTTCCTTTAATTCAATTTTTCCTTTATAAAGTTCTTGTTTGCATTACTTCCCATACTTTTCTTAGGCGCTAACGATTTTTTCAATGCTTTTCTCATTTATTGTTCGTGAAATCTCAGTTTTCATTTTCTGAAACAAAAAACAATTCTTTATCAGCCCACTTTTGAAATGTTTAAACTCCATATCGGTCCAAAATCAAATACGTTTGTATTTTCATTGGCCCGAAAGTTTTTTAACTCACCCCAACACCATTTATGTAACTTTAGTCCTAGCTCATTTTCAACCACCTCTCCCCATTTGCTAATCTCAATTATTTTTTCACGAAACTTACCCTTCTCGATTACAGTCATATTCAGATTCCAAACCATCCCTCTCTAATTAAAGCTATCTTTATTATCATTACATGCGTCTCAGGGAAGTAATTACCAGATATCACAAACTTCCCCACTCCTCATCTGTTCTGTGTTAGCGAATAATATACCATATCTTTACGTCAAAATATTTCCTTTTCCAGTTAAGCATAATTATGTATAATTAGTCTCATAGCATCGAGCATTTCCCCTAAAAAACATTCTTATTCATTCCGGGTATACAAACCAGCCAATTTCAGCTCTCTCTCTCTCTCTCTCTCTCTCTCTCTCTCTCTCTCTCTCTCTCTCTTACGCACACACACACACGAACACACGCGCACAAACACCCACACACACACACACATATATATATATATATATATATATATATATATATATATATATATATATATATATATGTGTGTGTGTGTGTGTGTGTGTGTGTGTGTGTTAGTAATACAGTTACTAACAGGACTTCATTAAAACTCGATGGTATCTAGCGGAGATATTTATTCAGGAAAAGTTACAAGCTTTCTAGGACTAACAGTCTTCATTGTCATCCGCTAGATACCATCGAGTTTTAATGTATATATATATATATATATATATATATATATATATATATATATATATATATATATATATATATATATATATATATATACACATATATATATATATATATATATATATATATACACATATATGTATATATGTATTGTCTCTCTCTCTCTCTCTCTCTCTCTCTCTCTCTCTCTCTCTCTCTCTCTCTCTCTCTCTCTCTTTCTTTCTCTCTCTCTCTCTCTCTACCCTTGGGTCACGATTTGCTGCCGTCATGGAAGATCCATTTGCATACGTAGTTTTTATGCCCAAGCTCCCTACACCAAAGGGAGATGTCGAGGCACGCTATTTCAAATAAATGAAAAGAAAATAAAACACGGGGAAAAGAGAAGACTTCATTTTCCACTGCTTTCAGGCGCATACCAAAATAGACTCCACTTGCCGAGGATGCAGGGGACTTACGGAGTTCCCGTGAGAATTCAACTTCACACAAGAGCACAATAATAATAATTGTAGTTTTAAGAACTGTATCTCTTGTTTCCTGATAAGATGTAAAGAAGGTTCTGGCACGCTGTTTTTCCGTCGGTTTTCAGAAGTTCTTTGGGGATGAACTTTCTAGCTTCATGGCTTTTCCAAAATGACTACGTTCCACCAGGGGTACGTAATTCGCGAGTAAGTTCAACAGAAGCACCTTGGATTTCTTAGGTAAAAGGCTTTAGCCATTTTTCCAGGCCTATGTTCGATCTCTGAACACCTGTTGGTTGGCAGAGGATGTTGAAGCAAGGTCTTTCGTCATGTGTCGTTACGTCCCTCTCAGCTGAAAAGTGAATGACTGTTTTCTTCTGAAATTAGTTTTTAATATGAATCAGTATTTCCAGTTCCTTAACAGAATAGGTCAGCTTATGGAAATCGTATGTATAATCAAAAACAAGTAAGGAACATGATAAGGCTAAAAAAAAATGATGAATGAAAACCATATAGCGTTCCATGTTTGTCTTCATTTAATGTGTATTTATTAATCATCATCAACGAGCGTTGCCTTTCGAGTCTTCAGTTTTCTCCCTCCTTCTTGCATGTCCTCACTACATCCTCAGCAGTCACGTACACATGATTAAGTCATTCTGACTATTGCATCATTTATTTTTATGTATAACCAGTAACTCAGTACTTCATCTCTCCATTTGCCACGTTTACATACGGTGTCATGTGCCAAGTGACTATTCACTTGATATTCAACTTCCTTTAATTCAAATTTTCCTTTATAAAGTTCTTGTTTGCATTACTTCCCATACTTTTCTTAAGCGCTAACGATTTTTTCAATGCTTTTCTCATTTATTGTTCGTGAAATCTCAGTTTTCTTTTTCTAAAAAAAAAATCAATTCTGTATCACCCCACTTTTGAAATGTTTAAACTCCATATCGGTCCAATATCAAATACGTTTGTATTCTCATTACCCCGAAAATTTTTTAACTCACCCCAACACCATTTATGCAACTTTAGTCCTAGCTCATTTTCAACCACCTCTCCCCATTTGCTAATCTCAATTATTTTTCACGAAACTTACCCTTCTCGATTACAGTCATATTCAGATTCCAAACCATCCCTCTCTAATTAAAGCTATCTTTATTATCATTACATGCGTTTCAAGGAAGTAATTATCAGATATCACAAACTTGCCCACTCCTCATCTATTCTGTGTAGCGAATAATATACCATATATCTTTACGTCAAAATATTTCCTTTTCCAGTTACGCATAATTATGTATAATTAGTCTCATAACATTGAGCATTTCCCCTAAAAAACATTCTTGTTCATTCCGGGTATACAAACCAGCCAATTTCAGCATTTCTCTCATGGAGTATTTATTCAGAAAAAGTTACAAGCTTTCTTGGACAAACAGTCCTCATTATCAAGTATCCGTACAATGAGCAGACGCGTAGTCCGGCTGTATTTATATCTGTGTGCTGGGTACTTTTAATCCTATAATCGCCTAGCTCCTCCTGTGTGACCCCCACCCCCTCGTGATCTTGGTCTTTCGCTGCTCCCTTCATCCAGGTGTCCGTTCTCCGTGCTTTCTCTTGCTTTTTTGCTTCGTTTCCTTACTACTGTGGAGTATACGATTTTTCTAGATATGCTGTCTTCAAAGCCGTTTCAGGTGTTCCCTGCCATAGTGTTGTTGTCGCAAGTTATGAAGGCGTTCTCTACAACCAGTCTAGACGTTTTGTTGGTGTTCTTATAAAGAAAACTCATATTTTCCCAGTCTATTTTATGATCATTTTCCCAACAGTGTTTGGCAACTGCCGACGTCTAATTATAATGCCTTATGTTCTGCAGATGTTGTTTGCTTCGCTCTTTACATGATTTGCCAGTTTCGCCATTGTACCCTTCTTCACAGTCTAGACACTCTGCCATATATACCCCCCCTCTAATCTCTTCCCCCTCTACCGACTTTTTGTTTCTAACTATTTTATTCCAAATGGTGTTTTTGTAGCTGCCTATCAATTTGAAATTATCTAGCTTTCTGTTGATGGGTGCAATAGAGTTGTTGTCCGGGACTGTAATTATTTTCTTCCCTACTAAATGTTCCTTTTCTATCCTTTCCCCCTCCCCAAAAAGTTTGATGTGTGCCCACTCCCACCAATACTTAGGGTAGCCTAATCTCCTAAAACTCACCCTCAGGTAATCCAGCTCTTCGTCTAAAAATTCGGGACTGCAAATCCTATAAGCCCTGATGGCCAACCCTGTCATTACTCCCATTTTTATTTCTTTCCTATGACTGGAGAACCTATGTATGTATGAATTGGTGTGTGTCTTCTTCCTATATACCTTGAATTTTAAATTTTCCCCTTCCCTCTTAACCAGGACATCCAAGAAAGGAATTTCTCCCTCCTTCTCTTCGTCTGTTGTGAACTTATACCTCGAAAGCTCGTATAATAAAGAACGTTCTTTCTGGTCTTGGCAATACATGATTTCCAAGAAGCCGCCCAATTACCGTGTATATACATGTATATACAAATATACATATATATTATATATAATATATATATGCATGTATGTATCTATCCGAGTGCGTGTGTGTTTTACACACACACACACACACACACACTCACACACACACAACAGGTCATATAGCTGTAAGCTTCATAGTAGCTATCAAGGAGCATCCAGGAAGGCAGCACGTATGTAAAAACATTTTATTTTGCCGACGGCGTTTCGCAATATCTCATTGCATCTTCAAGGCTTAAAATCTTATAAAAAAAACTTAAACTTAAAACTTATAACTTGAAATCTTATAAAAAACGAAATAAAATAACAATATAAAAATCACTATAACGACGGACAAGACCTACCTAAATTGAGTTACAAGAGAAACTAAAACGTCTATAAAAGAAAGAGGGTACGTAAAAGTTGAGGTACAGACCAAAATATAAACAAACAACTTGTTATGTTATGAATACCTGTGTGGAGGCTGTCTGGGTGTTTAACGAAGGGATGGTAGTTATAATCATGGTGGACTCTAAAGTGGTGAGTTCCCCCTCATCTTGCGTAGAAGATATGATTTTAAAATTGCAAAATTGATGTCGGTTTTGCAGTGCAACGCGTGATTACGTATATTGGAGATTTCGGGTCTGGACAGTCTGCAGCCAGTTCTGAAACTGACTCCCTGGTGACAGCATTCGGACCTGTAGCAACCGCTTTGTGCATCCAACGTAAGTTCCCCGTTCACACTTGGGACATGTGTATTTATGTACGATGTTGGATGACAAAAGCGGGGCCAATCTGTCCTTATATCCGAAAAAAGAACCTATTGTTAGAGGGCTTTTTGGAATAAGTTTGAAATTAACTGCTGGTAATTCTGTTTAATAGGTTAATTAACTTGTATCGAAATTTATTATTGTAAATGAAAGGAAATTTTGCATAAAAAAACAATTTCGGATCTATAAAAGTACTTTACTGGGAAACTATTATTATTGAAAAATTGTAAGAGGAAATTAATTTCCTCGTGAAAGGCGCTCCAAGAGGATATCAAGGAAAAGGCCCTGTGGAGGACAGTGGATATGGAATTTAATTTAAAATTAGAATAACAAGAACTATAAAAGTTAATTCCTAGACCTGTAAGAGTACTTTTCCAAAAAATACTCGTATGAAACCCAACATCATCTCTGAAAACTTGTACATCTAAAAAGGGGAGTGTTTTAAGCTTCTCTTTCTCTACTGTGAAATAAATATTTGGATGTTGGGTATTAATGAAATTAATACCCAGTGAAGAATATCTGTAAATGTTCAGAACGTTACTCTTTAGATGCTGTGACTAAAGAGTAATTTCCCCAAGGGGAAAAAGGTCTTATAATAAGCTCGTCACGACAGGAGATTAATTTTCAATGGGATCATTACAGTGTTCTCAATTTACACCCTGGATTCTTTCCAGTTCATTATTAGAAGAGAGCTTGCAGAGCTTTCAACTATTGGCACAATCAAACTTATAAAAGAATAATACGTGATCAGAGCAATGTATGCAACATTGCGAAATCATTTGTCTTCTTCTCGTATGGGACAAAGCTTTTACAGAAATCTTAACACAATCAAAACAGACTGCAACTGGCTAATTACAACTGGCATGTTTTCAAAACAAAACGAAAAACCGAGTTGGTTTCTAGAACAGAGCAGTGATTGTTATCTCAACCTGTCCACCTTATTTTTTGCGATGACAGCAGAAGTGAAGCAAGCCTTCGCAGAACACACACGTGTTGCTGATTTACTACGTTACTATTAAAAATGTATTATTAATTCTAAATTACAGTTAAGTCATCTAAATCACTAACTCCTATGAGATCTGACATTACACTACATACGATATTTCAACAATTATTTTTATTACACATAGCACATGTTGAATGGAAGAGTAAATATATCAAAGCCATGGGATGATATACATATTACAAGGCAACATCATGTGTGTATATATATATATATATATATATATATATATATATATATATATATATATATATATATATATATATATATATATATATATATATATCTTAGTGATATAAAAATCATCTCTGTTTAGTATAGTTATGTGCATTCATATTTTTCATTTATCTCTAGCCTTGTGGGAGAATTAAAAAGTTTAATTAGCTGACTGCAAAAAAAACTACTTGGCAATAATCATGTGACGTAGCTTTATGTGGAGGTGAAGCCCAATATAAAGCTTAAGGCATTTTGCATTTATACGTGTATAAGATTTTTTTTTTTAATATCCTCCTTCACATTTGAGAAACTAATTTAGCACATCTGCATAACATAAGTATTTCCCCCACTCGAGTGATTCGAGATCTCTCGAGGCTCCCAGTATGGTCCATACTGAAAAAAAGAATTTATACTTTTACTACAGTCAGTCGAAAGAATTATGGTATTGATTAGCAATATATTCTGAACCAGCACGTATGTAAATCATCGTGGCAGCTATCTTGGTATGGATTTAACTTAGGGGTAAGTTGTAAAGAATGAGTATTCGCCATTCACCCAGAAACATAAGTTAGCATTATGGATATTAACTTAAAGCCTCATTACGAAACATAAAATCACTTGAGTTTTAAGTAAAAAGAAATTTTTTTGGTGTATACATATTTCTAGAAGTGAAATAAGGATCAAGACGGTTTTATTAAGATATTACTATATTAATGTCACATTGTGCGTGAGGGAAGGGGATACAATGGGATGATGAAAACTTCACTAGAGTCATTCCAATATACTTAGTCTATACCGTAAGATCATGTTTACATCTTGAATAAATTTACCATGAGTTTGTAATAACAGATTATAATAGTATGTCTTTTTTTGTTAAGAATATTTTAATTGCATTTGTATTATTAATAAAAAATTCTCTTTAGTTTAGTGTGGTTCAGCTGGAACCATATACAGTATATACTTCTTTTTTTATCCATGGTAATATCTCGATACGTAGTGTCGGCGCGTTAGAGACTTTTCATTTTAGATGTGAATTCTGATGACGATTAAACATGAATTAGTCCTTTTCAGAATGCTCACGCTCTGGATAATTTCCCTCTCCTGATTTTTCCCCAGGACTGAGCATTATTGCAGTTTTGTTCACATTGCTGCGCTGATGAGCTTGCAATTGTCGCTCCTGATTGCTTCTAAATGAAAACTCGTATCCGGAGTCATTTTGGTAAGTGACCCTTTTGTATGAAGTTGCTTGTGTGGAAATTCATGGACAAATGATGCTAGTTAAAATATATTTATTTAGAATTCGCAAGCGTATTTATTGATGTCCGGACGAACGTTCTCGCAAGTATGGTTTTTTTTATAGTAATTTTGATGTAAGTAAGCGTATATATCTAATTTTGCAACGGTCCGATAATTATAAGGATTATAATTTACATAACGTATTTATAGAATTATAAAATAAGATCTAAAATCGGAGATTAGTTGTTAAAAAATTTGTCTTACTAATTTTATTATTTTTTGTGTTGCATTAAAAGTTGCATGTTTTTTTTTTGTCATTTGTATTATTTCATAAGCATACAGGTACTTTATCTGAATATTTGATCCGTAAGATTAATGATGTTAGTCGATCTTGGGGAATTTAATTTATGCTGATTTTATTATTATTATTATTATTATTATTATTATTATTATTATTATTATTGTATATATATACATATATATATATATATATATATATATATATATATATATATATATATATATATATATATAAACTTCCATAGAAAGAGTTCATAAATGTAAATATTAGCATTGTCATAACCACCATCACCATCGCTTTTTATGCCGTAAAGAGGCTCTGAGAAATTCAGCCA